>CADDXX010000055.1:66437-97482 GCA_902810485.1 Alauda arvensis | reverse complement strand
GGCGGGAAGGAGGGAGAGCCCCTTAGGAGGTATTCTCCCGAAATTGCCCTGAACCAGGACACCAGATTATTCAGCTAATTGCCTAAAACCTTTAATGTGTATGTAGCTGAAAAGCAACTTCAAAAAGACAAATGAGTTATAAGACATTTTAATATAGTTCAGAATCTATGAATGCACATTTGAACATGCAAAAATGTTCCAATAATTACTGAAAATAGGAACAGCTGTCAGGAAATGAGGCATTTTGAASTTCTGAAAAAGTTACATAAATGCCATTACAACTTCTAGGAAACAGCAATGTGTATTCCTATGATGTGGTATTTGCTGTTYCTTGTGGCACTCAACCAAGTATTACTTGTCTGTAATGCTAAAAAATTAGTCCAATAATGATAATAAATGACCACAGTCTCTCCAACGTGAATGCCTCTTTCACGCTCTCCTACTAAACATTTCTACCATTTCTTGATCTTCCATGTGGTTTTGACTGTTCAACTTTTGGCTAACACTATAAAAGAGCTATAAGGGAAATAAAATTCCTTTTGATACACCTCATTCATTTCCTTGGCACTTGGCACTGGATAACATGCTTTTTAGATGTGTGGCTCCTGAAGTATTAACAGCACACTTTCACTAACTTTTTAACAGTTTTGTAAACAAATCCCTCTGAATTGTACTGCCAGGGTTATCTAGGCGAGGGGTATTGCCTTCCTACCTTTTCTAAACCCGCTGCCTGTCTATTTTGCCTGGAAATGTGGTTCTAGTAGGACTGCTTGAAATACATAGGCATATACAAGTAACAAGACCAAGGTTACCAATCACCCCACAGAGCAGGAACATCATACGCTTTGCTGACAGCACAAGGAGACAAGTTCRTCATATGCTGTAAGCCTAGCACAGCCACAAGGCTTCATACGTGGCACTGCTGCTTGCTTAAGCAGCAGACCCAGTACTTTTAAAAATGTATCCCTGCATATTTTTGGCCACAAAATCAAGTACAGAAATACTTGGTAGCCCTRAACACTATTTCTGCATAGAAAAGCCATGCTCTCATGAGTGCATTTCCACAGGTTCCCTGGAAATTCAGTAATCACATAGACACTCATGAGCAGGTCATTACAGCRCTTTCAAATCTCAAAAACCATCTGGCCAAATTCTTCACCGAGAACTCTGAAAGAAAATAAATATTATAAATTTTCAGTCTTTATATTTTAATAAATATTTAATTGTATTTACAATCTGAAGTTAAAAATTTCAAAACTGAAATGAAAAAAGAATACACCAGTAAGAGTGGATGGTTCTCATAAAAATATTCATATATAATTTACACAAGATGTTGTATATCTAATTGAAAAAATGGATAAGAGCATTCAATTATTCAGGGAAACTAAAGCTGACTTTGAAAGGAAGATCTCACAATTCTAAGAGACCACGTAATGTGATATAAATGTAAAAATGCTRTACATGGTGTAGAGCCACAACAGGGGGCCAAAATACATCTGAAATCATCCTGAACAGTTTACTGAAAGGTTTGGATTTGGGCTTGCGAAGCTCAGAGAAGGAAAGCAAATACTAGAARTAATTAAAATGGATACAGAAAAGAGATGGGCATAGCTACATCTGTACTGTGAGTTCAGTACAGAGTGMTGCATGTAATTCTGACTTCTCTATTGCAGAATGATAAAACTAACCTAAAAATGTAGAAAAATGGGCAGAAGAGATGGAATATTTTGTATACGAAGAAAGGTTACAGAAAGCTACTTAAACTGGAAGAGAAAAAACTCTTCCAGTGCAATGTGATGAGCATTGTAAAGTTACCACTGCCTAGGACATGAGAAATTGTAATGCAATTCTTATGTGCCACAACAATCAGAAAAGGGCATAAAATTATAGCCCAGGCAGAAGGAATGAAGAACGAAAGTACTTTATGCATCATTAAAGCGGAATATATTGCTGGAGGATTATTTGGAGGTCAAATTTACCACCCCCATGACACCCAAAAAAAAAAATCAAAGCTGTGGTCTGGAAGTACATGGCAATGAAACTGTAAGCGGTTGCAAACAGCGGTGGCAATGAAGTACAATGGCACAGTCCATGGCTCAGGATGCTGAATCCATGCTGGAAGAAGCAGTTCTGCCCCTGYCCTTCCCTGTCACACTTTTGTGAGTGTACGTGTCTTTCCCAGCATGGACACAGTCCCTCCTGACTGCAAATGGAAAGACACTTGGGGGCTGAAACATGGAATTCCTGCTTTATCCAAAGTTGGACTAAACACCCCACTGCACCAAACAAACATTTTTTGGAAATAGATGCYGGCGTGCTRCAGTAACAAGGTGCATCCCWGTCCCGCTGGCAGTCCCCACAGCCYGCAAGTCCCACARTCCTGGGCAGTGCCTCTGCAGTTGCAAGATGGCACACACTGTGGCCACAGGCACACAGCCCAYCCATCATGCCTGCCATGGATCCCAGCCTGCAGCTCTCCTGGCAGYGCCTCGCACCTCCTCTATTGCCAACAAAGGGACTGCTCTCAATACCAGGAGCTTCACACAATGACAGAATGGGTCAGAGTGGGAAGGACACAGCGAGTCATCTGGCCCAACCTCCCCACTCAAGCAGGGCCATCTCAAGGGACACGGCAGAGAATTGTGTCCAGATGGTTCTCGAATGCCTCCTGTGACAGAGACACCACAGCCTCTCTAGGCAATCTGTTCCAGAGCTCAGTCACCTGCATAGTTAAATTCTTCCTCATATTCAGGTGGAACTTCCTGTGCATCAGCTTGTCACCACCGAGCAGAGCCTGGTCCATCCTCCTGGCACCCTTCCTCCACATACACACATTGATAAGGTCCTTTCCCCCACATTGATAAGGTCCTTTTTCAGTCCTTCCTTCACCACGCTGAGCAGGCCCAGCTCCCCCAGACTTCCCGGCAAGAGCGATGCTCCACTCCCCTGATCAACTCTGTAGCCCTCCGCTGGATCCTCTCCAGGAGTTTCAGGAGAAAAGGCAAGGCAGAATAAATAAAACCCACGGCACAGACGAGCCGCACCGTACTCAAAGCTCCCCGTGGCTCGGGGCAGCCTGGCAGCACCAGCAGCCCCAAACTGCCTTGGCAGCAGCAGAGGCCGCAGCAGCGCTAGAGGAGTGAGGCATTTAGACTTTTTCCACTTTTGCAAGCCAGAGGGAGGCTTTGCYGGCCCGAACTCTGCGGTCTGCCAGCGCCTACAGAGAGGCGGCATGCCGAAAGGGGTTAAAAACCAAGTAACCAACCAACCCAAAAAAAACCGAATAAAACGGTGAAGTTCTGGCGTTTGGCCCAGCCCGCCCCAAGCCCTCTGTGCCCGGGATGCGGCGCGGGGCCGGCTGCGGGGCAGGGCAGAGGCCGCCCAGCTACCCCGGCACCGCCGCCACGGCCGCGGGACCCGCCCGCCCGCGTCCCGCCCGAGCCGTCCCGAGGCTTCCCGGCCGCGGGCGAGAATCACCTTGGCTGTCACGCTGGGTCCCCTCCTCTTGAAGGCCTCGGCCGCCGGGGCCAGGAAGCACAGACAGGCCACGGCTCCGAGCAGCGCCCCGCGGGCCATGGCGCCGGCCGAGAGCTGCGGCGCCTGCGCCGGGGAAGGGCGGCTCCTCCCGCGCCAGGGCGGGGGGCTSTGGGGAGCGGCCGCGCTTCCCAGGGAGCGGTCATCCGTCCCGGGGAGAGGCCAATCCTGGGGAGCGGCTGTTCATGCTGGGGAGCGCTCGTCCGTCCCAGTGATCGGTCCGTTCCCGGAGAAGCTGTCACCCATCCCGGCAGGAGCGTCGGTCCCGGGGCTGCCCGGCTGCGGGGCCGCCAGCACGGGCCCGGCACCCCGGCCGATTTGGGGCGGGTGCAAGCGCGGAGGGGCCGGTGGGGCCCGTTCCTGGTGGGCGGCGGGCAATTGTGTGCCCTGCCCCGGATCAGCCTCCCCCAACTGCTGCATCTGAGCTGCAGCATCTGAGAGGGGCTCGGCCACCCAGCCCTCGGTTTCTCCAGGCTGCGTGCCCAGGAAGCTCCCACGTGTGGGTGAAGTAGCCAAAACAGTAAACGCTCAAGGGATTGAACCAGCAGTGTGCCCTTGTTGGGAAAGGGCAATGGTASCCTGGGCTGCATTCGAAAGAGCGTTGCCAGCAGGTCGAGGGAGGTCATCCTGCAGCTCAGCCTTGCTGAGGACRTATCTGAAGTGCTCTGTCCAGTTCCGAGCTTCTCAGCATAAGAGAAGTGTGGAGCTCCCAGAGTGGATCCAGCAAAGGGCAAGAAAGGGACTGGAGCATCTCTCTTACAAGRAAAGGCTGAGGAAGCTGYGCCTGTTCAGCCTGGAGAAAAGATGACTGATACRGGACCTCATCAATGTCTATGAGTATATGAAGAGAAGGTGTCAGGAGAGTAGACCGGGCTCTGCTTTGGTAGTGACCAGCAACAGGATAAGAGGCAACAGGCAGATACTGATGCAAAGGATGCTCCRCCTGATTAYAAGGAAGAACTTCTTTACTGTGCRGGTGGCTGCACATTGGAACAGATTGCCCAGAGAGATTGYRTAGTCTCCCCCACTGGAAATACTCAAGAACCATCTGGGTACAATCCTGTGCCATGTGTTCTAGGACAACCCACATGACCCACTGTGGTCCCTTCCAACCTGACCAGTTCTCTGATTCTGTGATTTTTCATCTTTGCTATATTTAATACTTGGCTGAGTAGAAACAGGAGACTGTGAGGCACTTGTAATAGTTTTGGGTTCATTTGTGTTAGCAGTGCTTGGCACCCATGTCAGCTCACATCTCTGGCTTTGGACAATAAACAGCAGCGCTAAAGGAATTAATCAAACACAAATATTTCTCTCAAGCCATTACCAGCTAAAAAATCATTTGCATTCAGGACCTGTTTCAAATGGTRTTGCTGCTGCAGTCCCTCGAAAATTTGTAACTTGTAGCACACACTGAAATTTTGTGGCCTCTCAGCTGTCAACATACTAAAGTTATAATAGATGCCAATACACTGCGTGCAGGAAGCTGTCATGGCTTATGTAAACACACCCAGGCTTAAACCCAGCAGYGCTGTGGTTCTGGGTGTATGGCATRGCATGTACACAGACAATTCCAAAGCCAGCCCAGAGTTCAGATGCAGTGCCCAAGGGAGAATGTGCTCTGCACGCTGCACGTGTACTGCATGTCTGCCAAACCCCTCAGCCTGAAACTGTRCCTCAGCTGGCAAGTAGTAGAGACAATAGCCACAGAGTCATAGAATTGTTTAGGTAAGAGGACACCTTTAAGGATCATSAAGTCCAACCATTAACCAAGCACTGCCAAGCCCAGAACTTAACCATGTCCCTAAGCACCACATTCRTATGTCTTTTAAATGCCTCCAGAGCTGGTAATTCTACCACTTCCCTGGATAGCCTGTTCCAGTGCTTAACAGCCCTTTTTATGAAAGAACTTCTCATAATATCCAACTTAAGCCTCCCCTGGCACAATTTAGGGATATTTAATCTTGTCCTAAGGCTTGCTACTTGCAAGAAAGAGGCTGACCCTCACCTTGCTACAGCCTCCTTTCAAGTTGTTGTAGAGAGTGATCAGGTRTCCCCTTGGTTGTCATTTTTTCCAGGCTGAACATYCCCAGCTCCCTCAGCTGCTCCTCATCAGACCTGTGCAACAGACTGCTCCCCACCTTTGTTGACYTCCCTGGACACACTTCAGTACTTCAATGTCTTTCTTGTAATGAGGGGCCCAAAATTCAACCCAGAATTTGAGGTGGCCTCACTGGTGCCCAGTACAGGGTGGTAATCTCTCTCTTGGTCATGCTGGCCGCRCCATTTTTGATACAGGCTAGGGTATTATTGGCCTTTCTGGCCACCTGAGCACACTGCTTGCTCATGTTCAGCTACTGTCAGCCTGCACCCTCAGGTCTTTTTCTGCTGGGCCACTTTCCAGCCTCTCTGCCCCCAGACTGTAGCACTGCTTGGGGTTGCTGTGACCAAAGTGCAGGACCTGGAACTTCCTCTGTTGAACTTCATCATCTTGGTTTCAGCCCATGAATCCAACTCTGCCCTCTACAGAGCCCTTCTACCTTCCAGCAGATCAACACTCCCACCCAATTTAGTATCATCTGYAAACTGACAGAGGGTGTACATGATCCCCACATCCAGATCATGGGTAAAGATTTTAAACAGGGCTGTCCCCAACACTGAGCCCTGGGGAACAGCACTTGTGACTGGCCACAAACTGGATGTAACTCCATTCACCTCCACTCTCTGGGCCTGGCTGTCCAGCTGGTTGTGGGCAGCAAAGGGTGCACTTGTCCATAAACAGACAATGTCTTCAGTATGTGTGTACAGCAAGGCTTCTCTGAACCAAACATGGTAAGCTGGTATGTTAGAAAGATCCACTTCAAAATTCATTCCTCATCCAATCAAAAAAATARCATACCCTGATGCTCAATTTGACTATAAGGGGTGATCACAGACTGTCTTTCATAGGGGATGTAATTTTCCTGCTCTTTTACATTCTACCCACATGCTGCCTGCACTGTGTATCTGAGTGTAAAGAGATTTCTCATCAGGCAACCACAGTAAAAATTAATTTCACAGGCACAGCTGAGGGGGTGGTTACAGATTCCACATTACACAGCACATAAGTAGAAACACCAAATTATCCTCTTGCTAATTGATGACTGACACAAATAGATCCTTTTTCCTCAAGAGATATGAAACATTACTTGTAGTTCCTGAGAGCCATCTGAACTAATCTAGGACTTAACTTTGACGTTTRACCTATGTGCTGGCATTTTGTACAACTGAGGGTTTTACCAAAGCCTTGCCCCTGGGGASTGCCATCAGCACATGTAGCTTCAGGGCATGGCTCAAACATTTATCCTGCAGCTATTTAGATCCGTTCATTTTAGTAAATCAAAACTGGTTCATGTGTGTAAAGGTGATTATGGCACTCCTCGGATCCCATTGCTAATGAGCATAATATTACACAGTCATATTCCTTAAATATCAAAGGAGGCCCAAAGGGAAACATGTCTCTTAYGCCATATTCTTTGATATGTTAGTGCACTTTCAGTAGGTATGTTAGTATGAGTGTTTACTCAGARTAAACTAAATATGTGTTTATATTCTCTGCCAGTTTTATAAGGTACTGAGAATTTAATATTATGATTCAGCTGCCTTCCTTGCATTGCAAACACATAGCAATGGTGCTCAACTAACTCTGGYATTAAGATTTACTGCAGAAATATTGCAAAGTCTAAAGGCTTACTGATTTGTTCCAGTAGTTGAATATAAACTTTAAAAAAATCTATATTGCTGCATAAATTCATTAGACAGTAGTTAAGGATTCTGTCTAATAGTGACAGAAACATTTTCAGTCCATATATGTATCTAATCACACAAGTCTTAACAGTTAAAATCCAGGAAGTGTAAACTTACCATTTCTATCTCTCTTTAGAGAATCATAGAATCATAGAATGATTATAGTTGGAAGGAACCTCAAAAATCATCTGGTTCCAACTCCCTTGCCATAAGCAGGTACACCTTTCACTAGACCAGGTTGCTCAGAGCCCATCCAACCTGGTSATTAATTCTTTCAGGGATGCGGATTCTCTGGCCAGCCTGCTCCAGTGCCTCACCATCCCCCACCATAAAGAACTTTAATATCTAACCYAATATCTAACCTTTTAGTCTTTAAATCTGAAGTATTTTTAGATTTGTTATGTGTGGGACAGAACATTTTTGGTACTTCAAATGCATGTGGGTCACCAGGTGAATGTATAAAAAAATAAGGAGAGAGGTGGAGCCAAGACTAATTCCAAGTTTTGAATTTGAAAGAAGACCGAAGCTGGCTGATGAGACTGTGTTGTCTCAGARCAATTCAGTCAGAGTAGTACACTGATTCAAACCAGGAGGTGCAGAAGAATGAGCAAGGAGCTGGGAAGACACAAAAGAGATGATCTGATTGAGAGGCTCCTTAATTTAATACTCCTTAATACAAAGTGTATGAAAGTGTAGGTATGCTGAATGACACTGTCTAATCACAGTACTCCCTTTCACTCCCCCTCAATAAAAATGTTGGTGTTTGCAAGGATGACTTCCCTGTTGATTGAAGTGTAAATATGTTTCATCCATGTACACGATGGCAGTATGAGGCAGGGAGAATGAAAGGAGTGCTTGATAGCACTGAAGATATTTAAAAACAGCAAGATGAGAAGATGAGACRGGATCTGGTTTACATTATCTTGGAAAGTTTATGCATACTGGTGATGCTGCTAAATAATTTTTGGAAGAAGATAAAACAATGTTTAAAGAGGAAATCTTGAAAAGAGGCAGAAACTTAATATGTTCAGTGAAAAGTCAATTTTACACAGAAAATCTCTTCCTGATGCTAAAAGGAGTGCRTGTTCTTTTTGTAGGAGTTTGATGTCATGACTATCAAATTGGAAGTACACAAAAGCCGGACAAACAGTATACTTTGTGCTAGCTGTGAAAAGAGAGAAATCCTTGCGAAGAAAATAGACAATGTGTAATAATTTGTTATTAAGTCTTTATCTTTCTGCTTGAATTATCCATAGCTTTTTTGAAGAGTTTGGAGGTATGTGCAAACTCTTTACACCATGTGCTGAGAACTACACTGAATGCACTGTGGCTTTGCACAGAGACAATTTCTCCATATTAAAATTTTAAAAAATGGTTGCAAAATCAAGAGAGGATCTACAACAGAAAACCATTCTTTCCTGTTCCATTTTCCTAGCCATGARCAGTTTATTCACCTCTTTTGTGAAGCTGATTTGAAAAAACTGTTATCATTTCTTCCCTCAGTTTTCTTTTCTGTAGACTAAACAACCCCAATTCCTTCTATCTTTCCACATGGGTCAAGTATTAGAGCAGGCGTCATCTGGATGTATAGCTTTTAGTTGAAATATTACCTTTGTCCTTACACATGAGTAGAAGCTTCAGATAAGCACATTTTGTCATTTCTTTCCTCTTTTTTCCTTTATTTTTAAGTTGTTCAAGTGGGATAAGGCTGTTGTGGCAAAGATTATGTMGCCCATTCAAAGAATATGCTTAGGCTATCTTGTGTTTGTATTATGGTGCACAGGACATGTTGTATTTTAGAGCTAGCTGGCGTGTTATTTGGGTTTTTGTCTCTTGAAGTCACCAACCTTTTGAAAGAATAATTTGCTACTGTTTGACAGTCTTCAATTTAACTAATAGTGTCTGTAATGAGATGTTTCATTGTTTCTTATGGGTTCTCTGCAATTTAAAATGGGTACAGAAGGGAGAACTATTGAGGATATAKAATCTGACAGATTTTTCTAGTAACATTGGCAGTAATTCTAGAACTTCCCTTCAGCACTATGGCATGATATGAGCTATGATTTATTGTAGTGATATAGAAATATTTCACATCCAAATTGCTCTAGTATATCATGTTACACAGGTAAAAGAATTCTGGTACACATAATAATGGTTCTGTAGGCACTTTCATCAATGTTAACTTCTTGATAGCTGCCAGGATAAAACTTGGAGTAAGCACTGTATCCTGTAACACTGCTGTAACTGGGCTTATGTTTTTATTTTCTCACTTTGAAATGGGTTTTTGATTCTCAAGGCTGAATCACTGAAAGTGTTTCATCCCTTCCAGGACTGATCTTTGTTCATGAAATTTCACACTGTTGGTGTGTAACTTGTCTTGTTTATTTAATTTATCAATGGCAGAATAAAATCRTAGGTTTAAAGCCAAACTTTAATCCCATAAAGACTAAAAAATGTCCCACTACRTCTTATATACCAGCTGAATTATAAAATGGTTAAAAGTGTTAAAAGATCAGAGCCATTGTGACTTGACATATGATTCTAAGATGCAACAGTTAAAAAAAAAAACAGCTTTAGGTCTGCAAATTGTAAGTCACTGTATATGGCCCTCATGAATAATGAAGAAAGAAGTTTATGGGAAGTTTTGTTTGTGGTTTTTTTTGTCTTTTCCTTTATGGGACTTCAGAAAGATGGAGTGTATCTTATGTGCTGTCTCTTCTATTAAACCACTTGTAAAATGGCTTAGACTGCTCCTGTCATCTGGTGCACTTATGCAAAATAAATGTGTCCTATGCTCCGGATAAGTGTCTTCCTTCTGGTGAATAGTTTTTAAGCTTTTTAAATTTTGTATCCAAACACGATTTGAAGTGTCACCCTTTCCACTCTAATGGTCAAAGCATTTATTTAGGTGATACCAGCAATGTGTTTTCAAAATAGTGCAGCTGGAGGCAGAACCATTTTGAGCCTATATGTTTACAGGATATCTGAGCTATCTGTAATTGCACATCTCATTTAGCACATAGTCATTCATTTAAATTCTGTTTTTCATAGCATCTGTGGTTGCATAAGATCCCTTAGGGCAAAACTGAAATTTTTTTTTCGGTAAGGCATAGCTGTGAGGAAATGTACAGTAATATTTCTTTGTTTTCAAGGCAAAAAAGCTAAAACTTAGGAAAAATAAAAAAGCTACAACTGCATAGGATCTATTTTTTTTTTCCCTTCCCCAAATATTACTTCCAATTATAATAAGTTGTACATTCCAGTTCTCCAACACTATTGCATATCCCTAAATTATGGCTGTGGTCTCTTTTCCATGGAACTACTTACACCTAAATGTAAGTACATAAGTGTTTGTAAAGTATGTCTTTGTCAATAAATTTAAGTTCCAGTAATTGATACTTCCARTCTTATAATGCCCAGAGGTGCGAACCAGAATGTATAATCCGTGTTTCTAGGCCCTTGAGAAAAAAAGATAATTCCTTCCTCAAATACGGAAACGGGAAACTGAAAAAGTAACACTCCATCACTTCTGTGGTGATGAATAGGTACAAGTTTGTTCTTTTCATATGACATTTTCGATTTTATTATAATTGTTCTTGGCGGCAGAGGGGAGCAAGAGAAAGGTAAGGAAAGAAGGACATAAGGAAGAGTGAAACAGTGRAAGCTCATTAATTGTGTAGGAGGTAAATGGCAACCCAGGAGTAACACCCAGAAGAAAACAAACATCATCAACAGTGCTAGGTTTGACCCTCACCCTCCAAATAACAGAGGAGGTTGTAGTAMTGAAAACAGAAAATGAAACCTGAAGCCGTTCAAAAGGAAAGTGAAAATTACAAGAGTTTTTCCTTTACAAATAATAAGAGAAGTGTTGGATATTTAGAGAGATTTTGTATGGAAATTGATTATTTTAGAAAGGACCTGAGCATCTAGAACAAGGGAGAAGCTGCTGCCAGGATAGTTTTAATGGAATGAAAATATGTTGGTGGTTTGTTTCAAGATGAGTGAAAGGTGAGGATACATGATATTTCTCTCTCCAACTCACTGTGGAGCCTGCTGTGCTGACAAAAGTACAAAGCTATCCTCATTAGTACAGGAAATATGGGTTAGAAGATACAGGGAAAAAAAATATGTGTAATTTCAGTGTCCCTGAATTTCTGCATTGTTATTACCATGTTAAAAGTAGTGTCTTATCAAGGACCTCATCTCTCTAGTTTCTTTCTAATTTATATTCAGTRAGATGCACTGTTTCTTAAAAGGTGTATTAATTTGCTATCTGACAGATTACACTATGTAAAAAAGATATCTTAATCTATCTTAAGAAAGACTGTGTCTAGTTCTTCACCTCTATATTTATTTTAACTTTTATTAAGATTTTATTCTTATGCATATACCGGTAACTGCTGCGCTTAACTTAGGCACCACCCCATTTATTGCATGTTTCAGGTCTTTCAGGAAATATACACTGAAGTAAACAAAGTATTTTATTAGAGCTATAATATTCTTCTTGGAGACCTTGCCAATCAGAGATTAMATTTCTGAGAAATACTTACATGATCCTTTGTCTATATGAAATAATTTTGTATACATTATTGTACATTAAACCTATGCAACAGCTAGAGGAACTCTGCCAAGCCTGTGTAAGGATCAAGGAAAAGACAATAGTCCTGCGTAYAAGGTGGGCATTAAGTGATCAGCTGTTAGCAAATATTTACAGTTGGTGTTTTTACTTAGGGTTTTGGTTTTTTTTCATGAACARTAATACAGTCAGTCACAGGCAAAATTCTCTGCATTGATTCTCATTAAGAATTCCCATGTCACAGTATCTGGGAAAATGTAATTATTTCTCACACTTAAAATTAAAAGTGATATTCTGATGAGCACGATATAATGTGCATGTATTGACATTTTAATGGTGTTTTTTGTGTATGTTCAAATAAATACCATTGAAACTATTCTTCTTTCTCTTACCATTGTCTATGCYAAGTTGACTGTSTCTTTTCYAAGTGATTTTTTCAGTGAAAATCCTACTCTCTAGAGCTCTGTAAATTCCATATTTTCTGCCCAGTAACTTATTCTAGCAGTCAACCTTGCATTTCATTGTTGTAGTGYTTGTAATGAATGGAAGTGTAAGTGTGTTATTTTTGAGAAAGGAATTGTAGGTAATTTGGAAATAATTCTGACTCGCAGTTTTGGAGAGCTGCACTGATGGCAACAGGACCTCTCTGTGATGAGGAGGCCTTGGCTGCATACAAGTTGCCCACCAAGTTGCTATTTCAGTCTCCTCAGCAGGATGAGGGGGAAGAAAATAAGGTGGAGAAAACAGCATAAGGAATAAGGAAGTTTAACAACAACAACAACAACAACAACAACAACAACAACAACAACAACAAAAAGCAAGGGTTGTGCATGGAAGCAAAGGAAAGAAAAAGATTTATTGTCTACTTCCCATCTGCAGGTGATATCCAGCCACTTCCCAGGAATTAGGGCTTCAGTACACCTACCAGTTCCTGGGGTGAGGGAGGAGGAGGGAGAATGCTGGGTGGACACTGCTGGTGCTGTGCCAAGTGTGCTCAGCAGCAGCCAAGGTGTGACCAGCWCCTCTCCAGCCAGCAGCTCACAGCCAAGCAAGGTAAGGGCTGCTCTGGGGAAAAAAACCCATCCCAGCCAGACCTAATAAACCTCTATATTTGCAGTTCTGGCGTTCAGAGGTTTATGAARGATCTCAGCACTGAATTCCCACTATCAAAAGAGGAACCAGGAGGTCTGACATGAAAAGCTGGGGATTTTAAACACCTTGTTTACTTTTGGGGAAGGAGCTTTCAGTCATGGTGGAACTTTTCAGTACTGCTTTTAGATTTTACAGTTAAGCTAGWGAAAAAGACTAGTGTTGTAGTGATTCTTTTTAAAAGTGTCATCAACCCCCTAAGCCCTGAAGACTGCACAAAGTATTTTAAAACAAGATTTTCTTACAAACTACATAGAAAATGCATAATGTATGGAAATACAATTGTCTGAATGGAAAATTTGCTCATACAGCTGTTGCTTATCAATATTTAATCCATCAGAAACTGATGCTGATGGCAAGTTTACCAGTTGCCATTTGTGTTCTCTGTATTTCCTATGAAGCAAGACTGCTAAGCCTTAAATGTCAGTAGCTTTTCCTAGTATATTGTAATTAAATATTTTACTGATTTTTGGTTTTGTCACCCATTGATATGAAGAACTGTAAGAAAGAAGTAGTGAAATGTAAGAAAGAAAGAAGTAACTGTAAGAAAGAAAGAAGTCTGTGAAATGTCAATTGGTCTGAGCAAACAGAGTGGGTCTCTGAGAAACCTGGTCTAGTCTAAGATGTCTCTGCTCATGGCAGCCATTTGGTCTAGCTGACCTTTGAAGGCCCCTTCCAACCCAAACTATTCTATGATTCTATGAAAATTATCAAATTTGTGACTGCAAGCAAAGGAACCTGGGATAAATAGCTCAAAGATCAGACATGTTAATAGCACCTCACTAGGAAATGCTCCCAAAAATATAAATTCAGATTATGTTTTATGTGCCAAAATACAATGTAATTGTTAACACCATTGMAAGCATTGCTTTCCTTTCAGTTTTTAGATTGCTTATACTTTGCTGGATGCCACATTTTCTCTCTGTCTGGAAGCATATGCTAATATTATAATGTTTTGGATGGCATATCCCACAGTTTTGGTCAACAAACTAATGGTTTGGATGGTGAAATAGATTGGAGAGTCCCCCTTATTTAATCCATTAAATTCTAGATAATCTTCATAAGAGGACTTAAAGCTTTGCATTGATTATTGGTTTTCAGTTCAAAATAGACCTTGGTGGATTTAAACATAATCCCACAAAAGCTACCTGGAAGCTGACTTATTTTTATGTCAGTTTTCACATATCTTAAAATACAGCCCTGGYTTCTAGCAGAAGCAGCATCAGAGTAGAAACAAAGCAGATGCTTCTCTGATTGTATCTAAGAATATGTCAATGGTATTCTTAGAAATAAAGAAATTTTGGCTTGGCAAACTAGTGGTGGCATTTTTTTCTCATTAAAACATCAGATTGATAAAGTCCATGTACTGTTTTGTTCCAAAATGTTCAGGCTTCTTTAAACATTAGCATTCTTATGATTTCATTGGCACTGCAGGCTTCTAGGATACTCACTTTTTTACAGATCTCTTCCTTCATGTCTTCCCTTCCATCAATTTGAAAAGTGAGGAAAAAAAAGTCAGCCCAAAGACTGCCAGTTGTAGCTGCTGCTGAAGACACAGGATTACAATAAATACTTAAAATTCRTTTCCAGGAAAGCTTTTTCCTGTTCAGGGCTCCGTCTCTCTCCCTGTTGACAGGAAAGCCAGGACTTTTTTAGACTCAGCAATGTTCTGCGTCAAAATTCTCTAACTTCAGACAACCATAGTCAGGGAAGTGACAGCTTTATATGTATCTCTTTGTAGAAGACCTCAGTAGTGTTGTAAATCCAGAGTATATTCACAACTGTTGTGCTTATACACTGCTGTAAAAGCAGATGGATATATCATGTGACGTGCAAACTACTGTTTTCACACTTAGGACACCAATCTGTAAATTTGAACCAGTAAATCTTCCTGAACATGAAGACAAAGTTGGTACTTGTTTCATAAACACATTGGCTATGTATATTATAGCTAATGCAGCAAATGTTCCCCTAAAGGATAAACAATGTCATCCACAACTAAAGTGTTGTCTTTTAATGGTRTGGTTCATAAATTACAATGTCATTAAAAAATTAAATTCAAACTATTTACAAAAGCAAAATAAGTTCACTGTGAAAATGTGTGAAATGTAAATTAGAACTTGGATCTTTATTCTGCCTCTTTAGCATCAGTGTAAACTCAGTTCTAACAAAGTGGTGTGTGCCTCTGTCAGAGCAGGATATTCCAGAGCACAGGAACAGCTCGCTGGTGAAGAATTCCAGCAGGAGCGTCCTTGTTGGCTGACCTTCTCTTCTCTCTGTCTTCTGTCTGTGATGCTTCCCCATTAATTGCATTTTCTGTCCGAGTAGGATTTTTACATTTGCTGGTGTAAGATTTATATATTTGGCAGTCTGTAAGGATCAACTTGGCTAATGATGTTTTTCTAGTGAGGCTAAGAGTGTCCACATGTGGTCTTTTCTGCCAGAGTGGTAGAAGAGACATTACACAGCTATGATCTGATTAAATGAARCTTATCCATAGTTGTGTCTGTCTTACCAGTTCAAAGGTAGAGGTGTGATTCATGCTTCTCCTTTCAGACCTAGAATAGGACTGTGTGACTACAGATATTACCACAAGCTGTATTTTAGCCATGAACAGAATAAGAAAAATTGTGAGGTGTCCCAATCCTGATTTCTGGAGGAAAATAAGATGACCATGGATTTCAGATAAAATAATTTGAAAGAATTCCTCTGAGAAAGCTGGAACAGGAGCAGACCATCTCTGAACAACAGCTAAGAAGACAGGCACAAGTTCATACTGCGGTAAACTGGGATAAACATGAAGTTAGGACTTCACATTCCCTTTCCTTYCTTCTCTTCTTTTTCCACTGACATTTTCAGAGATTTACAAAAAAAATTTAGCTGATCTGTCTACTTCATTGCTACATATGSATCAGTGGCTCAGTTGCAGATTCCATCTGTATTTTTCAAAAGTTGGGAGAGAAAACGGTGAGTCCCCTCTGAAGCCMCTTCCAGCAGTACAATGACAACTGTGACAACTGTGTCTCCATCTTCCAGTGGATGCTATTGCCTTCTCTATTAAGACATTGGGATCCTGACAAGAAAGTTGTTGTGCAACTAGCTCATTCTCAATCACAGCAAGGGCAAAACTGTGCTGTGAGATGATGCTTTAACTACCTGCCTGAGATACTTGTTTGTAGTWGTATACAGAGCTCTGTGTCACTCAGTGAAGCCTTGGCAACCTGTCTGAAGTTGGACAACCAGATCATGTCAGTATCTACGACTGCTTTATTTAACATTTATTTTGCCTGGAAACTGTGTCTCTCCCTGCTGGGCAAGGTACCTGATAGAGCAAACAGAGAATTTTACTGAGATCTTGAACAATCTCAGCTACTTCAGTTGAAGCTGACTGTCTGAGGCTTTGAGGATTCCATCAGTCACTGAGCTCCTATCCAGTTTTGCATCTACTTTTTCAGCGGAATCATCTTTTAAGTCATGTATTGTCTGAGTGAGTAGAATGAGGTAGAAAGCAGTTGTCCTTCCCTAAATTCCTGCTTCTATCACCTGTTAATGTTGCAGTTATGTGTCTACATAGCAATAATGTCAGCAAGAGAAGTAAATTTAATAGAAAATATGTTTTCAAAGGGTCTTCACAGGCATTCAGAGTTGTAGAGACTAAAGTGATGCCTTGTGAGGGAAAGCAGGGGGAAGCAACAAAATAAACCAAGGTTTTTGAATGAGCAATCCTGGCTGCTATGACTAATATGATTTGCTGTCACTARTATTATGCAGGGAATGGTTATAAGACTGAGCACATGCTCAGTGTTCTGGGCAAACAGTTGAATTCAGTTAAGTTRCTTCCTTCATGCTAATATTGTAGTCTACTAACTAATTGCAAGTTATCTGCATTTTGCTTTCTAAACAGCAGATGTGTTGGGAAGGCATTGTACTTCAGATTAATAGAATTGTTTGTTGTTAGAACTCTGGCGTTCCCTAGGAAGTGTTTTTCAAATTTGTCTTGGGTAGGGAAGAAGATGTCTGTTACAGGACCAGCTACAGGTCCTTTCTCAGGAGAAATTATTATAGGTAGCTACAGATCATGAATTATTTGCTGTTATTAGGAACATTATCTCTACAAATTTAAGGAGCACCAGACCTTAGGTGTTGACAGCTGCCAGTCCTGGAGTAGCACAAGTTATAATAATCCATGTAAGAGGACTCTTAGACTGAGAAGCAGGAAAGAGGCTTTGCACACTGTCACATCCATCTCTGACCCAGACTCAACTACTTAGAAAACCTCAGAAGTTGCAGTAGCAGTTCCATTTCTCTCATTTGAAATATTGGCAGTTGAAAAAAGAGTTTCATATTTTGAGGATTTGCCATTCAAAAGATACTCAGAATTTTATATATCAGCTTAGAAAGTGCTGCAAGAAATTCTGAAAGATATTGTCTAAAAAATGTAGCCAGGAGATGCCTGTGGGAGTAGAGTGAGTGAGCTAACAGAAATCATGAATGCCTGGCTTGAYTTCAGGTGTCATCAAAGCTGCCTTCATGCAAAGCTGACTTCAGAAGGCCTCAACTCAGGAATAAAAGTCTTGTGTCAAGAACTGCATTGTGACCTACTTCAGACTAGTATCACCACAGTACCAGTACACATCAAATCTTGGGTGCTTAGACACTTAACAACACTTTTATCCCCATGTCATGATCAGTGCAGTAAATTCAATAGGACTTGGAGAGCAGACTCACTCTTGTTTATCCTGGAAATAAGGCACAAATGTGAAGAGAAGACTCAGTGAAAATTCAAGTAGTTCATGTTTATTTTGTATGCCTTTTTTCCCCTAAGTAATGCCAGCAGTACAAAAAGGAGKATGGACAGAAGTAATAAGAACAACACAAAAGTACACTAAAGGAATATTTTCAGCCCTGCCTTCTATTTCCATGTTCACTTGAATGCAAAAGAAAAGTGTATTTAAAGTTTYCCATTGACTACACATAGCCCTAGTGGCTACTACCATTGACTCTGAAAGGAGTAAGAATCAGAAAGGATGACATAAAATGCAGTATTTAGTACAATTCTAGTTAATAGAATACATCTGGCATGCTTTGTTTTAGGAAAAACAAGTTCATACTGCTTGACAGCTTAATAAGTTCAAGAATTGCTGTTATGAATCATGGAAGCATAACCTTTTTTTTGGGGAATGTTATAGATTGCTTAATTTCATTATGTTAAGTTTTATTTATTMMATTTTCCTATCTTGGTTCAACCACATAGRAAACAGAAGTAGCAAACTGGACATGGAGAAAARTTGAGAGATWTTGGGAGAAGTCACTTAGATTACARTGRAATACTCTTTTGGAACTAAAGGATTTTTTTCTGCAGAAGGACTGAAGTAGGTATTTCAAAYGTTGCCAGTCARGAGACACCTAAAACCTAATGACAGAGCTATCTTCCTCTTCTTTCAACATGGCAAAAAGGAGCCTGAGAGATGAGTATTGTAGATAGATTTTAGCTGCTTTTACTGACTCCCTTTTTCCTTCTTGAGTGTAATGTCTAGTGGCCAAGAACCATATTATTCAGCAAGAGGGAGTTTCCTAAAGTATTCCTGACTTCACCAGCCCAGCAGGTAACTTTAGTGTAGCTGCAAGGCTACGAAGCTGTCATTATAACATTACATCCTAAGGTCATCAAAGGAGTGTTTCCTACTGAGTTTCAGAGGAAGGGAAAGGGGCATCACAAGATCAAGACTTTTTGTGTTTACTCCTAATTACTYAGAATTTTTCAACAGATGATCTCTTCTGTGGTTAGGATTTGAGAGGAAAAAGTAACAATTCTGAGTAACTCACTCATYAATGATAATCCTAGCCTCCCGTTTGACACTGTGTCTCTGCATGTTGCTGTAGGTTAATGAGGGATAGGCAATTAATAACATTGGTGAGATCATACTTTTTCTATGTAAATGCAGCTACACATGATTTTTTGTAGTTTCATAGCCTGCTCTCCTTAATCTGTTTTTTCTCCAATGCATTTTCCCTGATAATTGAAAAGGGGAACTAATAGRTGTGTAAAAATGCGAGGTGGTGCAGGAAGTAATACATAGACCAYAACATGGAACTGTCAGTGATAAACCTCTCAGGGTGGGGGCAGGGTCTGTGATGTGGTATAAAAAGACAGACTTCCGGGACTGCKTATGGGTGCAATAGGACAAGTTGGAATCAAACCACATTGATTACACATTTATTTTTAAGATTCCTATATGTGTTGTACCTCATCTGACTCAGTTGTGAAGTCAATTGGGCTATTGCCAAAGGAGGAATGATCCCATTCCTCCTTCTCTCCTCCTATGTTTCACAAGTGACAGCCTCTGTCTGGTCCTTTATGCCATATGAAATACTATTAATACAGCTGTGYAGCAGGTCATGTAAACCTGCTGATCTGATAGAGAATGTACCTTTCTTCTTTGAAGATTGGTTATTCGATGGATCAGTGAACCAGAACACTTCACTCAAAAGCCTCATTATTCATAGATCCRGTTTTACATTGGTGAAAGAAAGAGAGTAGAAAAGCGGTTTATTATGTAAGATAATACAGAATACRTAGATGTACCCTAAAAAATAGCAGGACAGACTCAGTTCTAGGATCTTATAGTCTATTGGACCCTTCATAGCCATTTTCTTTCCCCTCAACAGATACACAAATGCCTTTGTTCTTTTCCTTCCAAAGCTTTGCAAAAACAACAGACTAATTCAGCAACACAGTTCCTTTCAGGGTTTGTTGTAGATTCTGGTATTGATTTGCCCACTGGCTGTTGCCATTTTCCTTTTTTCTGCTTCTGTACCACTTCTGGCCACTTGTTAGACTTGCAGAATGGGACTGGCTGCATGGGGTCTTTAATTCCTCTTTCTCACACAAGTGAGCCCTGAGACTCTTACAAAAGGTTAAGTTCTACAGATGGTAAATGATGCTGTTTGGTTTGGTTTGATCAGAATATTCAGGTAGTTGAGCTAAGGCATTCAGCTATGCTCRCAGGTACAATCCTTGATAACAGCTTTCTTGCTGCTCTCGCTTTTTTTCCTCAAAACTCTTCTCTATTGCATCACTTAAAGTTACATTAATTAATACACCAAATCAGGAAAACCAGCTACTATTTGGCATAATTTTATTTTTAAAACTGATTGCACCCCAGTTGAGRACTCCCCAGTAAAAGAGACATGGACATACTAGAGATAGTCCAGCCATGATGAAGATTAGGGGTTGGAGTATCTCTCCTATGARGAAAGTCTGAAGAACTTCCTCCTGGAGATCAGGAAGCTCAGAGAATCTCACCAATGCACCAATGTTGAAAGCACAGTGCAGAGGGAGCCAGGTTCTTTCCAGTGCTGCCCAGAGACAGGACCAGAGGCAGCAGGCGCATGCTGAACAAGAGGCTTCGTCTAAATACCCAAAACTCTTTGTTCTTGTGTGGGCAACTGGGCACTGGCACAGGTAGCCCAGGATGATGGGGGTCTCCATCCTTGGAGATATGAAAAACCAGATGGCCTACAGTCCTGGGCAACTGGCTGTAGGTGTCCCTGCTTGAGCAGGGRGTTGCACCTAGTGATCTCCATCRTATCTGTTCCATGATACCATATAATCTCCTGCTTTTACAGAGAGTTTGAACTTCTATCACTGACTGCTTATGACCCTTTCTGATAATGAATTACATGGTAATATGATTTCCGAATGTGTATGATGTTCTGTGTGATTCATCCACAAGAAGGAATACCAGAATTACTGCCATATGCAYTCTGTCTTTAAGCTTACCAAAATAAACAYTGAAGGCATCGAGGGTGAAACAAATTTCTCACTTTCCTAAAATAGAACAAACAGCACCATGTTATCCTTTTTTTCTTCGTGCAGAAATAACTGAAGAATTCTCTGYTAGTAATTAATATGGTAAAAATGTAAGGGAAACAAGACAAAACCTGTATGAATGTGAAGGCAATTTAGGAAAGATTTTGGATTTTATAGTTAAACTCCAAATCTTACATGTCCTGTTGGCTCCAAGAACAACATMATGAYCTATCAACTGTGATCTATTTGCCATGAATAGAACGTTCAGTAGTTTTACCAAAGGTTGATTCGTCAAATACAAGCACAGAGGCAAAGGAAATATGCTCACTTCTGCATCACTTTCCTCTGAATRTTTAGCTGTTCACATGACACTTATTCCACTGGTTTCAAAGAATGTGTTTTTATGTGTGAAGTCTAAGCCATACTTAATCCATGTAGGATCAAGATCTACATATTTTCACTGACTTGGTATCTTCYTCTGAAGGATAGCCATCTCCAGTTAGTGATACTGATAAGAGGCTTTGTAGATAAAAATTCTGATGGAGGTGCTAATTGATATTATTTCTTTTTTACTTATTACTACCATCTATTCTTAGCCAAATAAAAAGCCCACACCCATGCATACAAAAAAACCCAAAACCCATGCACACTCACACAAGAAAAAACAGCACCAAAACCAACAACACCCCATCTCTCAACCACTTAATAAAACCTGAGTAAAACCTAATAAGGTTTGTGACATCTTAGCTTTCCACTAATTTTTAATTGAGTGTAGTTTTCTGCCAGACTAAAGCAGCTTCATTTTATACTACCGGTTGTTTCAGAATGTTTCAGATTTTCTYTTAAATATATAATAGCTTAACCATCTTCATAATGTCCTAAAGGGCTACAAATTCTGTRCACTTCTTTTTGGAAGATGTTCTCAAAAGTGAATGTTCTGGGCASTAAGTTAAATGCTGTTTGAGGACTTCTTGTCTACATGTACACTTACAAGTTTGTGCTATATAAATGTGTACAGAGATGTTTTGAAACAAGCCAGATCTGCTTATTATTTCAACTTAATTGCTGAATGGGCAGACTGCCCTACTTTCTTGTAACTTTTTATTGCAGGGAAGCTGACTAATCTGGCTCTTCCTCCATCAACAGAACTTTGTGAACTGTTCACATCCCACTTTGAGAACAGAATTAAGATCATTGTGAGTTACTTGCCCCCTAAAAAAGCTGCCAACACTAACAATTCTCTAATTCCAAATCTTGAGTCTGTCAAAATTTTCAAGCTACAAATACTTTTGGCATTTTATGTTCCAGCACCTCAGGGCACTRTTATGTTTTGCCAAATCTTTGGTCTAAACAGTTACAGTTTTTCTTCATTCTCTAATCCCACTGGGTTCTCACATTGTTAATCTTTCTTTGATGTTYGGGAACGTCTTAATAATGACACTAAGCAAAACAATTAACAGTCCAGTTTTAAGAAAAAATCTACCAATAGAAGATCTTACATTTGCTATTTAATATTCAGTTTTTCCCCCCTTGTGATTGTAACACACTGTAAATGTGGCAGTATCTCTCAAAGAACATTTCTTGGTTTCATCTCAAGCTGGACTCTGTCTTCTGCACTGGRAAGCAGTATTCTGAAGAGTTAATTTTTGGTCTTTGTACCCTGACTGATGATGAATTTTTTGCTGCTGCTGCTTGACCTCTCAATTTACTTTGACATTATTTTGATCATAATAGAACATCAGGTCTCTTGGCAACTCAGATTGATTTTGTTCTAGTTTTCACTGAGATCTCTTATGCACATARCCATTCTGCCTTTCTCTTTCTGTCCCTCTCCCATGCATCTGTTCACAGGCACACACACTCTGGAGCATGCTACACATACCATAGCACAAAACAGGCAAGAAAAGGTGGTCTGATGGGTAATAACCAGCTCTCCAGGCCAATGTGTSGGTTCATTCACTGCCATTCTATTAACAGACTATATACCTAGCATGTACATAGTTTTTCACCAGAAGAGATCAAAGCTTTTTACAAGTCAGTAATAACTATTACCTCCGTAGAGACATTGTTGCAGACAAGTAGGTTTGCCTATTACATTATTGGGGAAAGTAGTTAGCCTTGGTACAGAAACCAGGGATATGGGATCATGAAGAAAAGAGGATCATTACAGAGTTCTCATGGTTTTTCAGCCATCCAGTCTCAACCTATTTATTTTACACAGTTTTGTGCACACTGKTCAGGATATAAACAGGTTTGGGTCCTGTTTTTTCTTTCTCTATGTTTCAGTGCAATCTTGTGTGTCATTTTGTTAGTTTCTGTGCCATTTTATGTGGGCAGCACTGTCAGCTGGGTATCCACCTGCCCAGATATAATTTAATTCTGTACAGTCTGGCAGGTCTGCTTAGGTCTTCAGGTGTTAGATCCCTTCTTTTTGCAACACAGTGTCTATTAGCACTGGTTTTTTCTCAGCTTTTCTGGAGATGTAAAACAAAGACATAGAAAATGAAATCATCAGTCATTGGTTCCAGAAAATGCTTGCATATAATTGYCTTGATGGCATTCTGTATTAATACTCCAAGTATTCCTGCCTTATAARTCAAATTTATAAGGCTSTGTTTTACCAGCTCTTACCWTATAGACAACTAATAAGTATTATTCTCARCCCTTTAAGTCACACTTGGTATTTCTTGTTTGCAACAGACTCAACATATCATGTTTCTCAAGAAGGCTACTTTACTGGTCCATTTCTCTTTATAGATTATATTATTTTAAATGCTATGTATAACCAAGTCCTCCTAATGTCAGCATCTATTCTCCAGATTATTTTGAAAATATCGGATATTTAGTAAGTGATCTGACTTTCTTCAAGTCAAAAAAGAAGCCTTAAAAGGTTTGAAAAACCATTCTTCTTGGGTCATTGTTTTCATTATTTGTAAGACTGTATAAAATATTATAGATGTATTTAATAAAAAATATCTTTTCAATTAGTCTAATAATAGAACACTCCACATTTCCAATATTGGTGATTTCTTTATTACAGACTTTATATGGGATAWTGCTTAAAATATGGATTTTAAGTGACTGTAACTATACAGTACTGAAGGATGTGTTTTACAGTGTCTCTTAGATTTTCTACACTGCATTTATCATTTTGAGAAATTCAAAATTGTTTTAATGCTGCTATTCTGGAAAATACAACCCAGATTCAAAAATCAAAGGCAGGGTTTTTTTTCTGATCACACCATATCACAGATAATARAGATTAAAGAATCAGAGGTTAAGTAATAAATCTGCTTATCTAACATAAATTGAAAACTGTCTACTAATTCYCCTACCTCTGTGTTGATTCTTCACAATTACCAGAAATCAAAACTGGTGGAAAAATATGTTTTAATCACAGGAAAACAGGAGAAGGAAAAGCAGCTATGACTCAGTGAAGACCAGGAGTAAGGCTGTTGGAAGAYGTCATTTTTATTATAGTCACTTTCCTGACCACGGTCACATTTTGGTTTTAAACACATAAAATTGTACCAATCTTAATGTAAAAGGTTTAAGGACAGCTTTCAGCACAGTGTCAAGTTCCCATTAAACAAGCTGAAATTAMGTACAATTAACAAAATAATAATTTTATTTGAAATGGCAACTGCCACATGTCTATTCAAGCTAGGGCTTGACTATGTGTAACAAACTAGTTATCTGTAAATACTTTATAGATTTTTATATTCCTTGTGTGTGTGTTTGTGTGGATAGATAGATAGATAGATAGATAGATAGATAGATAGATAGATAGATAGATAGATAGATAGATAGATAGATAGATGGATCAATCTTGGTATAAGTATATACTTCAGTCATTTGGCAAGGGAAAATATGTTCCAAGATTCTACTGAACACTAAACTAAATGCAATAAATCCAGTATCATACTCTGTTCCATACAGAGTCTATTCCTTCTGACTGAACCCCTATTGATTTGCAATCTGCTTCTTAGGATACAAAGGTAACATAATGCATAGCTGTCAGATTAATTTCCAGAATTCTTTATCTGTCTATATGTGCAGATTTTAGCAAAAATGAATGGAGATAAATGCGCTGGGACTCAAGTTCAAATTGTACTCAGGGTGCACTATATTGCCTACACACACATCAGCATACCATTAACCATTCTAGAAAACTCTCTTTTATAAAAATTATTGCAGAAAATATCCCTTGAGCACCCTCCATTGAAGATATACTCTGAAAAATGTGTCTTKGAAAGTTTTCATGTTCAAAGACTAAACAGACTGATGGAAGGCCCAGTTCTCATGCTGAACCTGAAAGAAGTTCTTAGGTTATTCTGAATTAGTCTGTGAATTTTGTCTTCCTTTGTACACAATTAGACAGATGTCAAAAGAAGTTAGAATGATTCTGTAATTTCTTCGGGTCATGTGGTTTTAGCTGAGGAATCATTTTCCCTCCAAATGACTCAAGAGAATTACTGCAGTCTTCAGTTATGTAAATCATATAGATCATTAATCTGTACTAAAATGGTTCTTACTTCTTTTGTGTAAGGTTTATGATCAAAGTCACACCTCGCAAATCTTCAGTCTTTTTTAGGAATTAGATGGACAATGAGTGCTTGATTTAAAAATGCAAGTTTTGTACTCTGAGTGCCTTATAGTGTTTATTGTAACACCTATCCTGCTGAAATCAGTGAGACTTGGAYGCACTGATGTCATCAAAATTTGTCCACTCTTATTATCCTTTACTCTTGATTACTAAAAATTTAAATGGAAAAGAAGAAATTATATCTAGTGTATAAGGGAACTTCTCAAGATGTTTGCTTTGTCTTTGAGTTACTTCCTCCCTTCCAGACCTATAACTTTTTGCTTTGGAATTATTAATATAATCATAAAAAGAATGTTTTAATACAGCATTTCTTTAATGATCTGTACTACTTACATTGTTCTGCATTCACTGAAGGGAGTCTAATMTTGCAGTCCTATGTAAACCATGTCAAACCTTTAATTGAGGCTTTACAGCATGAAAGAACTAGGAGGTACTCAGGAAAAACCGGGGCACCACTTCTGTATCATTACATTTCCTGAAATGAAAGTAGTTTTCCTGATTTCTGAAAGTAGTGTCTCTGGCTCTCTTTCTAGCTGCTCAACTTTCCTGCCTCTKCTCTTCTCTAATGGTTTTGCATATCTGAAGAACTCCCTGGTAGTTCTTACATGAAAAGTAACATTACACATTGGGCAACTAAATTAACAGTGAAAATGACAGGAAGAATTTGTTTGAAAAGGTACATGCCAGGGTTGCTCAAGGAATGTGAAGCTTAACAGAGCCAAAGAGTAAGATCAGGAGTGTACTCACCTTACCTCCTGGAGATGTAACTAGAATCTGCTGTTCAGGAACAGAAAGGACAGCAATCTCTCAATATAGAATGTAAAATTAATTTCTTTCTAGAATCTGTTTGAGCTTTTAAAGTATTGCAGGTTAAGTTTAGATGTGTAGGACATGTTATGGTTTAGATTACATTGGATTTGTGTGATGACTGCATTTTTTCCTCTCTATATTGAAGGTCCCTTGCATGCTAAGTGATGTAGTATTRCTGTAAATATAGTATAGTACAAATACTATTAGCTAAAGTGTCAGTGGTTTTAGGGCATTTTATCTTAAGTAGTGCCATTGTATTGAATTGTGTGGCAAGCTTTAATAATCCATGCAGGTGCATGCATTCTAAATCTGCTCCACCAGAGAAATGGGTTGTTTCATGTGAAAAGTAGTGTTAGCATTCCAGAATTTTATAAATCTATTTCAGATAAATAATCCAGTAATCTTTAAGTAATAATCCAGTAATCTTTAATCCAGTTCATATTTAAGAAGTGTGATTTGTGTTTGCATGTCCGAAAAAAGGCAACAAAAGTCATGACTTGTGCAAGAACTCCACTGAGCTGCATATGCTGCTTGTCCCTTAAGTTCCTTATCATTCATGATATTGACAGCATGACTTTGACTGTTTTACATTCCCTGGAAATGTAAATGTAACAGGTTGAAATTATTAATTTAGGGAAATCTGAAATTTATAAAGGCTCTAATGGAAGCAATAGGTCCTACTAGGAACTTTACAATAAAAAAATAAATGCATTTATATGACTAATTAGTTTAAAATGTTGTAACAGTAAATTTTATATAGTTGATTTTTTGGTACTTTTTATAGTACATTTTTGTCTGACAACTAAAAATTACAACATGTTGAACCAGCAGAACGACTAATGTAGAAGGTCCTTTCCATTCAGCACAAGATTTACGTTAGCCTGCCTCTCAGGGTATTTTTCATTAGTCTGGCTGGCATGGGTGATTCCTTTTCATAATGCTGTTTGCAGATTGCAAGTTCCAGAAGAAATGTGATAAAGTTATTTCAGGACATTAGCCTCTTACGTTCTAAGAATAAATTTCAAAGGGAAAGTGTAAAACTTTGGTTAAATTACCAACATATGAAACACCTGTACCTTACTACTTGTGTATTGTCCTCTAAGTTTCCTGTAATAACTGTTTAACTTGTCTTAAAGTGCACTTTCTCATMCTTTAAATTAAATAACCAACATAAAAGAGTGTCAGGAAAACAAACTTCATAGTTTGCAGACTCCAAGAACTTCCAGGTTCTGCTGTCAGAACCTGGAATGAAGATCAGGACAATGTATCTGCAATGAGTTTCTTTCACTGGAACAAAAGAAGCAGTGGTGATCCTTTTGGGACTAAGTGGACAGAGATATCCCATACATGTTCCTAGAGGAACTGTTTGCATGCCGGAAATAGAGGCTGGGAGAAACAGCATTCCAAGGTTAGTTCTTGGCTTTAGGATGGAACTGGGATCTTGTGACCACAGCAGTGTCATGTTCTTGCAAAGGAACRTGGTTTAGCCAATGGATCTGACAACTGAGATTTGTCTGCAGTGGTTGTTAGGCAAAGCTGAAACTTTTGTTCATGCTGCTTCACCCAGGCTCCACATGGAGCAGTATGCTACCTAAGTCCTCACATTCTGGTCAAGTTCCTCCTGCCCTCCTGGCCTSCAGCTGTTCTGTAGACAGTGTGCCCAGCAGGGGTGCAGATAACCACTGGCTGAGKCTCTCATGCTTTCCTACATCGTTTSTTGTCAAGAAGTTARATGGAGTCCTATTGCTTTGTTGTTTGACTCTTAGCCCTTCATTTTCCTCAATGGGTACCCCGAAATGCCAGGACAGGGGTTGCCTGAYCCCAGCTGCTGCAGACTGACTCTCACCTCCTTTTTTTTATTGGATCTTTATGTAACACCATGGGGTGCTTTACATAGGGTTTTTTTCTGTTTRTTCTTGATACAAAATCGTGTTCAGATAAATTATTTGTGTTGGTCTTTCTTTCAAATATCAGAAATTGATAAAAGTGCACTGATGTGCTTAATGTCTTAGAGCGTTTATGGTTTYATATTAATAAACCTGACCATTACACGTTGACATTTTTATTTCCTCTGTTCTCTGTGCGGTATTCACTTTCTAAAGTCCCTTTGGCATTTCTACKTGACAAATGCTTGTCTCAGAGCAGAGGTCCATGGCATCAGTTGTTTTTCCATTTCTTTACCTRTGGTGCATTGTATTCTGAAGTTCTATGGTTTGGGTTTTTTTCCTATTACTACTGAAAGCCCTGAGATTCTTACTGGGTATTTTCAGGGGAAGGAGGAGAGGGTAGAGCTCTTGCAGCATACAGTAGAGATAAATTATTTGTTTTTAAACTTTTTTGAACTTAACAGATGTTCCACCAGTGACTGTAATGTCAGTGTAGTGAACTCAGCAACCAAAGTGTTCCTTCTCAGAAGCACTTTCTGCTTTCTCTTCTTTCTAAACCCAAAACCCATACTTGCACTTCCAGTGTAGCAGAATACACTACTCCAGCCAAAATGTGGAATAGCTCTCAAAATCATGGGTCTCTAGGGCTTTGCCTTTTAGTGTTGTCTATTTTTTTAATATCAGTTCAGCTGGGTGGAGGCTGTGACAGACAGAGCTGTGACAAGCTACAGAAAACCTGCTGGGTTTGGGGTTTTTTTGATCAAAGGGTTAGCGCCCCGTACAGATTTTCAGGTGCACAGGTGCACAAGGTGAAATAACAAGGCCAGTCTAGTTGTCAGAAGCCAAACAGGAATCTAGAAAAGCTGATTCTTGTTAGTCAGAAAGGAAGAGTGCAGGATTTCACAATGAGGTACTTAGGCTGCACATGAAGTGTGAAGGCATTCTGTATCTTTCCATACATCAGCTGTTTTGGTTTTGGCTCCCTGCTTTTAATAATTCACACTGCAGTATGTCAGAGCATTAACCTTGCTGCAGAAAATTGCCAGCTTCAGTATAAAGAGCTTGCTCTCTATTGRAAAGCCAGATGTTTTATCTATGTCATTTATTCTTGAGCATCTGTGTTTCTTAATTCAGTTTTGGACTTCTGTAGTTCTAGGTAACTATATGGGAAGTATTTAACCAYGTGAAGAACTGAAACAAAAATGTGTCTRGTAAAGCACTGGAAACTGATCTAGAGTAACTGTGATAGGATGGCAAGTACTCTACTGTAGTTATGTAGGTGTTTCAGTTCTTGATTTACATATTCCATGAGAATTCATCTTCATATAATGTTCAGTTTTATTAATTTACCTAGAAAATTCCATTGCTCATKAGGTGCTATCTAGCTATAATGTTGTAGCAGATAAAATTTTCTACTTGGTGCTAAAGCTGTGACCAGACATTTTTTACAGTATACACAGAACACATCATGGTACTCATTAACAGCTCTTTCAGGACTATTACCCTCTCCCCAGCTCCTTCTCTACACAAAGAATTTTACCAGTGTTCTGGGTTTGGCTGGGGTAATTTTCTTCACGGTGGCCTGTATGGGGCTGTGTTTGGATTTGTGCTGAACACAGGGTGGATAATACAGAAATGTTTTTGTTATTGCTGAGCTGGGCTTACACAGAACCAAGGCCTTTTCTGCTGTCTGTACTTCCATGCTGGTGCGGAAGTTGGTGGTGCATGAGAGGCTGGGAGGAGACACAGCTGGGACAGGTGACCCCAACTGACCGAAGGGATATTCCAGACCATGTGACATCAGGCTCAGTACAAAAAGTGGGGAGAAGAAGGCAGAAAGGATGCATTCTTGCAGTGATGATGTTTGTCTTCCCAAGTCACCTTTATGTGTCCTGCTCTCCCGGAGATGGCTGCCCATGGGAATCAGTTAATTAATTCCTTGTTGTGTTTTCTTGTATGCATGGGTTTTGCTTTCCCTATTAACCAGTTCTTATCTCAAAACATGAATTTTTTGGCCTTTATCCTTCCCATTTTCTCCTTGATCCCACTGGTAGGGGAGGAGTGTGTGGCTGCTGGCTGGGATTAAACCATAAAATCCAAGATGGCTTTTCCTGAATAATGGTGTCAGAATGAACAAGGTATTCAAGAATCTGCCTTGTTGTGGCTAGTTTGACATACAGTCTTATTTTAAGACTACCAGACATAGACCAGTAAGAAACTGAGAACATTGGCAGGGCAGATATTTCAGAATTGTACCTGCAACCTTCTACCACGTGGTACACAAAGCAAAAGAAGTTATAACCGCTGCTTTGAACTTTTGTTCTGTCATTTTCCTTTCCCCATCTATAGATTCAGTGGTGATTTATAAAGGAAAAAAACAATTAAATGAACCAAGAAAAACTAAACCAAACAAACACCCCAACCCCTCTCCCTCCTAAAAAAMCCCCCACCAAAACAAACTGCTAAACTTCAGACCTGGATAAATCTGTTAGAAAAGTAGAAGTTTTGAAAAAGTACTTAAATGGAAAACAGAGAATGTGGGTTTTTTCTGTCCAAAACATTGAGTCACTATTACAATCCTGTACCAAAATTGGAAAAAAAACCCCATAATCTCCATTTATTTCTGCAAATATTTTGGCAGTTTTGTCCAGACCTTATTGTTCTTACTTTACATGCAAACAATCATATTTAATAGTCTGTATTTCTGAGATATATTTTTAGATAAARTAAAGAAAAACTCTCAAGACTGTTTTGCTGTTTGAAGTAGCCACCCAGAGTTGCATTCAGAGTGTTGAGTCACTTGGTTTTGGAAGGCTTGACATCAGGGATTTTAAAGGAGGTCTGCCTTTCAGACTGCTCCCTTACACTTTTTTTAAAACCGTTGA
>CADDXX010000055.1:34188-58896 GCA_902810485.1 Alauda arvensis | reverse complement strand
TATCTATAAATGTGACGCAACAGAGGAAATTCACGGGATGGAAGGAACTATATGAACTCCTATTAGTTCATCAGTTTTATAACTAGCATTTAGAGCACATGGATGTGTCCCTCTTAAAACACATGGCTTCGGCCCATGCACTTTTCTCCCCCCAACCACTTTTTTTTACCCTAAGGTTTCTTATTTTTGTTGTCCTTCTCAACCACCACTCCCCAARCGCGTATTTAAGGAGGGCTGTTGAACAGACAAACAATACCCCTAACCAGCAAACCTTAAACACACGCCCAAGCAAAACGCGGATTCGTTTAATTTAATTTCAGATGAGGAGCTTGTTTTGAAAGTTTCCATCACACCCTGTTATGTATTAGTTAAACTGCRTGGATGCTAGCACAGTCTTCAGCTCTGTGCATATGAACGGGAGGAAAGTTGAGTTTGGTGGAGATTTTTCCCTCCTTCTTAACATTGCAATTCTTTCTATATTGGATGTCGACTTTATTTTGAGTGACATCCTCATTCTTAGTTTTACCCTGTAGTGAAACCTGTTCGTGTATTTTGTGTTCTCGGGTGAAGAAAACGYGATCTTATAAATTACATGCAGAAAATGGAATCCGAAATGCACTTCTAATCGACAACCGAACCGTTCACACAATACATGCTCCGCTTCTCGAAGCCGCTCTGTAAATCTAAAGGGTGAAGGATTTAAAAGGAAAAAGGAATACTAAAAAGCTGTTTAGGGGAGGGAGCAGCATTTTTAAGGAGAGAGTGGAATAACACCACCCCGCAGAGTCGGAGGCGAAGCCTGTATAATTTCTTCCCAAGAGCGATATTAAAGGTGGATTCGGGAAAGAAAACGGGTCGATTGCGGACAGGACGCTTATGAATCGCGTCCGGCTCTGACGGGGCAGCCGTCGCCGTCGGAAGGACGGGCAGGGGGCAGCCAGCGCCATCTCTCTCTCTATCTCTCTCTCTTATTTTTGTTTTTTTTTTCTCATTTTGTTTTGTTTTGTTTTTCTTCAGTTAGATCTAAACATTCTTATAATTTACTTGTTTACAGGGTGGTTTTCGCTTCAGTGGTTATTAGTTGCCTCTGAGCGAAACTTTCAACGCGAGTGTTTTAGTCTTCTGGGACCAAGCGCAGTTGCTTTGGGCAATTCGTGCTTAAACAAAAATAAAGGAAAAAGTAAACTTTCAGTGAAGAAGGAGTGCCGCAACTACAGCCTGTGCCGTGCCACGCACTCCAAGCACTCGCACGATAAAGGGAAGGAGCTGCAGGGCACGGGCCTGGCTGTCCCTGCGCGGCTCCCCGAGCGCCGCCGGGGTCACGCTAACCGTCCGTGGGCAGGCGGCATTTCCAGCYGCCTTGACTTCCACCCTCATTCTCCGTTTCGCATCACTCCCACCCTCACTGCCCATTTGAGGGGAAGGAGGTGGGGGCTGTGGATGATGTGAGGAGCAGTCTACTTTAGTTTGAGTTGTACTTGCTTCCATCTCCGGACCGAGGCCCCGGGACAGGCGGGCTCTCCCGAGCCCGGCACAGACACCCGCCTGCCGGGATTAATCCCCTCCTGGGAGCGGTCGGTCTGCTCCTCTACCCGGCCCAGCAGACTTCCTTCTGCTTCCTGGGCGCTAATTTTTGTTGTACCTTCTTCACCAACAGAGCGAGCGCCCCGTCTCCCCTACTTTCCCAAATATCGCCCCTCTCTCCATCCCTAGCGTCCCCTCCTTCTCCGGGGCACCTCCCGTGTCCCCGCTCCCCGGCCGCTCCCGCCCGCTCGAGAGAGGCGCCGGAGAACTTCGCCGCTGTCCGGCGGCTCTGCGGGGCCGCGGCGGGGCAGGGGCGGTGGCCGGGCCGGCCGGGGGAGCCCGGGCGGCTGCCGAGGCTGTCCCGGCCCYGCCCGGCCCCGCTCCCCAGCGCTCGGCCCGGCCCGGCGCCGGGCGGCCGCCGCGGGAAGATGGATGGGCGGCGGTTTTCCAGTAGACACACGCCTTGATCGTCAAATATCAATGAATATGGCACGGTCTGGGGCGAGGGAGGGGGAAAGGCCGCCTAGGAGCTGTGGGTTAAGCGTCTGTATGTAATTGTTTTAAATTGAAAGGGGGTTAGCTAGGGAAAAATAATAATAAAGAAAAACCATCAAGAGACAAAACCCCAATCAGGGCCCAGCAGTCTTTACTCCCAGGGAAGTAAAGGGGATTATGTTAAAGCCCCGATAATGTGGCAGGCGGCTGGGGACCGTTTGCTCCCCAGCCTTGAATCTGGAAAGACGAGGGTATTTCTGGGYGCTGGGGGAGGGGATCTCGGGAGGCCAGGAGATCTAGGGTGAGTCCGGGGACTGCGGGTCTGGCTTGTTTCCTTGGAGGCTTGCCCCTAGCTTCCGGGGAGACGCTTCCCCGCYGAGAACTCTGAGACTCCTCCACCTTCACCAGAGAGCACCAACCTGCCACTGTAATAAATTTGCTGTGTAAAACCGAAGTGTCACGCGACCAAGCACTTTGCACGCCTTTTCCCATTCAATTTATGGGGAGACAGTATATATATAACATGCTGTGAAGTGGATCGGTGTGGAAAATATTCGGACTTTTTTTTTTCCCTCTGGACTGCTGCTAACCTGTATGATTTAGCTATTTTACATCATTAGTTACCCAGCACCCTTAAACATAGCAGATAGCCAGACATTAGATTGAGGTTAGAGAAGGTGGTGACTGTTTATTTAGGGTGATAAAATGGTCCATCAGCAGTAATCTCCATCGATATGTGCCACCAGGAGATGAAGGATGAGGGGACAAGCCACAATTAATTGCCCTATAGTTTTGTAGGAGAGAGTGGAGCCGGTGCGGACTGAACTTCGATCTCCTCTCCTAGCGCCTATTCATCATCTCTACATTGTATATGGGGGTCTCTCAGGGGCAGAGGGTGGCAAGGTTTATCTACACACAATATTCTCCTACCCTTCTCATACCTGACACGGAAATTTAATTCATTCATACCTACAGTAGAAGGCAGGAAAAATCAAACCCACCTCCCTCAACCYGCCCCCCCACTCGCCTCTTAAAAAKAACCCGAAAGCCTCTCTGCAGGCAGCGCGGGCCCCCTGATCCACTCYGGGGCGCTCAGGCGGGCACTCGAACARCATCTTCCTCATAGGAGCTGGCGCGGGGTGTGCCTGACCCCCGGCCGGGAGTCACGGACCCCGCGGCAGCTCCTGCTCCGGTGCGGGAACAGCGCCCGTGCCGCCGGCGGGGCTCCGCGGGGGGAACGGCGAGGAGTGCAAGCGGCTTAAAGCCCTGCCAGAGAGGGGGTCGGGCGCACGGGACCCGGTGACAGCCGTGGGTCAGAGGGCTGAGCTTGGTCCCGATCTYTGCAAAGAGTATTTAGAGTAAATAAGTGAATAATTAGAGGGCACCCGACAGGAAAGTGCATCTGTGTTTCGTCCCCCCCGAAAGTCTGCCTCCAGTGATGCAGTCTGAAAGAAACTGCCAATAATTTGGTGAAAGAAGGTAGACAYCATCTCACGTACGAGGGAGGCTTTGCTTCCCTGGAAACCTCCAGCCCTCAGGAAACGAAAGTCTCTTCCAGCCCTCCCTGCTGCTTAGCTGGGTACCCGGGCCCAGACAGGGATGCAGGGCCAGCCGTAGTGATTTATACTTGCAAGTGAGTAATACCATGTGAAATGATGGCCACTTACGCTGGATACCTGCATGCTTGTGGTGAATTATGAAGCTGAGGGTCAGAGGCCACCCTTCTTTAATACCAGCAAGCTGCAGGTATCCAGACTAACTGCACCTTTGAAGCRTATTATTGCTGAGGAAAAAATGTATTTCTTTCTTTTATTGTTACAGCTGGTTTGCTGGTAAAAACACCGTGTTAAACCTAGTTTTCACTGACAAAAGGTTTTTCCTTTCAGATTTGCTTTAAAGTACTGTTATTTATGTTGGTGAGTGTTTAAAATTACATTTTGGGGGCAATGATATGCCTCTCTGCTTAAGTTTAGTACTTTTAAGTGTATGGAGTCATRGTACTGGCATTACATTGTGTTCATTTTTCTGGAGGCACATAAAGAGTAGCCTATTGCAGTCCTTCCATAAGCACCATGCCAAACAGCTCCACTAGGAAATCCTTTAATTTTCTTTTTCTTGCATTTTTCTTCCCTTAATCCTCCTTATCTATAGAATATGAAGGTGTAAATRAACTGATCTTCCAAAGTGTTTGGCTGTATCTGGGCCTGCAGTGGAGTACTCCCACTGACTTTACCTTTTACACCTGTAGATTTTACCAGGATGTACTCTGCYCTGGCTGCAGKCCTCCTTTATTTTTCCAGTTTCAGCAAGTCCTCCAATTTTCTCACATTTCTTGCTTCTTCTTGACTTGATTTGGGGCTTGACTGATGCTATTACAGACAGTGGAACTACCCATTTCAGCTGTTCTCAGTGAAGCCCTGTACTCACACACAGCTGCTCTCTGAGGCCAAAACTGGAAGAAGGGCACAGTACACCTCTCCCTGTAACCCCATGTGGCCATCTTCTGGGAAGTTCACACTTGTACAAGCATCCCATTCACGTGAACTCACCACACTATCCTGAGTCATAAAGTCTACCTTCCAGTTTGGAGATTCTGGTGATGTCAGATACCACAACTCTCTCCCTCTCAAAACCCCATTTCTTTTCCACGTTTTATTAAGCACATTGGTGCAGTGTGYCACATTGTACTCTGCAGTATACATGRAGATGATGCYGTTGATCCTGCTGTGAGGCAGGATAATATGCAAGACTTGGARTCCTTGATTTTTTTCCCTTAATCTGATAGGAAGGAAATCCCTCCCTTGCCCTCTGAGGTGAAGGAATACACTGCCTACGGTGATKGTCTCAATGGACGCTTCCACGTATTACACAAAAGTTAGTCACAGAAGAGGAAAAGATACACAGTAGCTTTTTACTCCAGGCATGGTAAAATATATCTAGRATGGCTTCCATTCCTTATAACATTTATGAGAATTTTTTAAGATTTTATTTGTACAATTATGTAACAACTGAAGTTAATTGTATAAAGCATGAAACTAAGAAGAATTTTAGTACTGCTTCGTATTAAGGACAGATTCCTTCCTTCTCATCAACAACCTATTAGCCAAAACAGTTTCAAAAGATGTTCCATTTTCCAAATTTTCAGTTTTGGCAGGACAAAGGGAAAGGAACACAGCAAGGGATCAGATACTGTGACTGCCAAGCATTAAGACATTACCACTGTTTTTGGACAGTGGAAAATAAATATCAYCATGTGTGACTTTCTGTAAGGGTAAATGACAGTGAGACAGGGTTTGTTTATACTCACGGACAATTTCTTCATTTCTTTTTCTTGGAAATGCAGAAATAAAATGTTTAACCCACATTCATGTACATATATTRTCAGGATGAAGTTAAGAAATTATTGTTCTAGATAGATACTGAAATTTTTGTGCATGCAAAGTTACATGTATCTGGTGGTCAGATGCTGGAACTTGAYGCTGAAATTGTCTGACTGGAGTAATGAAGATACTTTAGCATGTTTAATGTAAATTTCTCCAGAGATACAGTTCCTCAAAGAAAGACATTCTAACTAGCTAGTTGTGAGGAAGGTTACACATCTAGAAAATATTAAAGCAGTGCAAACAACTAGAATTCAAGGGCCTACCCTGGGTGCTAACTGACATCATGGTTAGACATAATTTCTTTAGGGTCTCAGTTTTCCTGTAAGATGTTTTCTTTCTAACTTGCATTSGTAGGTGCCAGGTTTCATAGAATCATAGAACAATTTGTGTTGGAAAAGATCTGTGAAGTCATTGAGTCCAACTGTAGATCATAGAGTTCAGCCATAATCTCTTTAGAGTGTATCACACTGCAAACTGTTTTGGATTGTTGGTTTGGGTTTGTTGTTGTTGTTTGCATTTTTTCTTCCCTTTTCCTATTTGGGATCCTTTCCTATGTGACCTCCAGTGCCAAACTGCAGTGCTGCCCCCAACATCTTTGAATATGCCAGAACCACAGGGTTTCTTGATGACTGGTTTTAAAGAGGAAAGGGAAGAAAAGATACTRAGGTGATACCTCACTTTCAAAACTAGCTGTGGAAATAATAATAAAAAAACCAAACCCAGCTGCCTCCTCCTCCCCCAACCCCACCCTCGCATATACTTGATGTTTTATTCATCATGCCTCAGAATGGTTGTATGAATATCTGTTGTGTGATAATCTTCTTTTAGGACTTGCTAGAAATATCTTCCCTGAGGTCCAGCAAATCYCATCCTCCATTCACCTCTAACTGACGTGGCTGAGAGAGCAAAACCYCTCTGCAGTTGTGGTTTAGCCCAGCAGAAGTCGTTTTGCGGCAGGGATTATGTCGTTAAGGCAGGGTGAAATTGCACCCTCCAGCCAAAGCCAGGCTTTTGCCGACGTAAGCGCGGTCCCCACTAGGTGGCTTTGTCCTGCCGTGCTGGCCGATGCTCCTCTGCCTCCGGCCTCCTGCCCGGACCTGTTAGGGATGGGTGGCTTGGGGCCAGTTTCACAGGCAGCCCTTCTGCCAGAGTAATGAACAACTCAGGGCTTGCCTCCTTGCTTTCTGTAACCGGTGCTGCGGGTAGGGAGCTTGGACAGATGAGATTCGCATGGAGACATGCGTTTTCTGCAAGACCCAAAGGTGTAATGATCTTGAGGGAAACTAGCTTCCACGTGTAATTTAATAATAATTTCTTGTTGCTGGATGTAACATTTTTACAGTAAAGAATTTAAAAGAGAATAACAGAAAGAGTGTTTATGTAGCATGTCTAAAACTGGAGAATACACATAGAAGCCATAATTTGAAGTTGCRTCTTTTATTGCCCTTTAGCAGCTTTTGCTGAAATGAGGAGAGGGTTTTCCCTTGAAGGATGTGTAGGAAAGAGGCCTACTTAATGCATAGTACATCCACTTTGGAAAGAAGAACATCTGAGTCAGGGCCCCTGAGAATTGAAACTGTGGTTGCAGGCAGACTAACAAGTTTAAATCAGTGGCATAGACCAAGAAACTCTCTCTTCTGTGGTGAATTCTGTGCTCTGTTAAGAGCATAAGAAGTGGTATATTAAAATTATGAGGGGAAAGATGTAGGATTTACTACAAGAGTACTACGCCATAATTATTGCTTTTTTCTTTGTATTTCTGAAAWAAATTTATATGAAAAACTTTCTTGTCCTACAAAAATGAAATGTGAAGAAGATGGCAACTTATTTCGTGAGATTCATTGTTGTGTTAACTCAGCATATYTCCAGAGAAATTTATTTCTTGAGCATGAAACATTTTCCTGGAAGATGTACATTTRCAGTGTGTGGAATAGTGTGCRGTGGAAACATTTAACCTAAATTTTCTTTGCTCAGAAAAGAAMAGTCATGGTAGGATCTTCCCAAAATAGGGACACATCATTCATTGTTAACAACAGTTAGGGAAATTAACAGTTTTACAAACTGATCTTTTCCACAGGAATTGCTCACAAACTCAGATATGCTGTTTTGGGGTGGTGGTTTTTTTTTTTTTTTTTTTTTTTTTTTTTTTTCCCTCCCTAGCTTCACTAACATGTAATGGGCAAAAAACACGCATTCTCATTCAATAAATAAAATTTCAAATGTGTGCTGGGAACCACTAACATTTGCTGCATAATTTCAGTTTTAAGATTAGAATTGTCTTTAGGAAAGTAAATGTGCATGCAGGCTCCAATTTGTCATTCATGAGGTCCCAGTTTATTTATTTTATTTTCCAAACAGACAGGCATGCACACACACATGTTAATGTAAAAAGCAGAGCGGTTGTTCATTTAAAATAAGGATTAAATTAAATCTTGTTCCAATTAAGCCCTTGGGCTGAGCTGTGGTAAGGCAGTTGAGAGGGACTTGTAAGGCACTATGACTGTGTTTTAAAACGTCTCACTTAAACACACTGGGATGGTTTAACTGGGCTATTTATATTAGTCAAAAAGTTCATCTTTAAAAACATTGTTAAAGTAAATGAATCTTGGCAGGTTTGTGAATACACCAGGCTCCCAAATTGTCTGCAGGATTTCTGCTCAGCCTTTGGAATTTCTTATKTAGGGCTTTGGTGAGATTTGGGAGGCCAGCCTAAGCAGCACACCAAAGGGCACGGTGCGTGTGAGCGCTGGCTGTGCTGCCGTGACCGCGCAAGCACAGCGATCCTAGTGAGATGGCCCGTGACGGCGGGGACCCTGGTGGCCAGCAGCACCGTACTGACGGYGTCTTTCCCTCTTTGTCCCTCAGGATGTGACATGTGTGCCGACAACCGCAACGGCGAGTGCCCCATGCACGGGCCCCTGCACTCGCTGCGCCGGCTGGTGGGCACCAGCAGCGCGGCCGCGGCAGCGCCTCCGCCCGAGATCCCGGAGTGGCTCCGGGACCTGCCCCGGGAAGTGTGTCTGTGCACCAGCACGGTGCCTGGCCTGGCCTACGGCATTTGTGCGGCACAACGGATCCAGCAGGGCACCTGGATTGGGCCCTTCCAGGGAATCTTGCTCTTGCCGGAGAAAGTTCAAGCAGGTGCCATCAGGAACACTCAGCATCTCTGGGAAGTAAGTTATCATCTTTCCTTCCTTTCAAAAATKTGACCTTTTTGAAGTAAACATGAAGTGTGATTGTATGCAGTACTAGCCCCAGAACCAGCCATGAAAATAARCAAACAAACCCACAATTCAAATAAACTGGGTAAGCAGATTTGAAAATATAGCAAGTGCAAGCAAAAGCCTTGCTGTGATGAAGGTAGCCAGAAAACCAGTGGATAGCACAGAGCTCCAGCTGGTCTGCAGAAGAAGAGCTGACTGTTGCAGATGCTGTAATGTATGGTAGAGAGACTTGATCAGAAAGTCTGAAGCTTTTACAACACCCAATGCTTTCTATATTTTCACCTGAGTTACCAAGAGCTGATGGAGCTCTCAGGTCACAGCATCAGCTGTATCATGTTAGAGCAGCACATGTGGGTTGAGATGGAGTGCTGCACCATTGCTGTGGGCTCCAGSCAGTCCAAGAAAGCTGCTGAAACAAGCCCAGGACCCAATTCTACAGCCTGACCCTTTGCAGAGTGAAGAAGTTAGTGTTGTTCAGTTTAGTTCAGCTCTGGTCCTGTACCTACCATGCATTCCCCTTAGGAGGTTTCCAGTACTTTTGTGAGAGAGCCACTTTCAGAAATCTCGAGTTTGGGTGCTCGTTTTTTTTTTTTTTTTTTTTTTTTTTTTTTGTCACTGTCTTAGAGACTGTAACAGTGATAACTGTTAGGGAAAACCTATAATCCTGTGTGTCAGAGCTCACTTTCTTCCTGGTCTTTCGCCATTAATTTCTTCTTTGATTTGTACTGGAAGGTATAATTTTTTAGTTCTGCTTAATCCTCTGTAGCTGCAATCTCTGCTTGCCTGGGAACTAACTGCAACAGCCAGTAGAAACACGCCCATAGATCTGTCATATTTGCTCATCTAGACCAAATCCAAATCTTCAGAATATAAGGAATTAATGAAGAGGCAGTGTTTTTGCTGTCTTCAGTGTGTGTATAGTGAAAATGAATGGATCTTTGAAAGACATTTGGGGGTGTGGAAGGAGTTCCTATACTTTCCTACGTGTAGAAAAAAAAATAAACAACACCCATGGTTCTTGTCTCAAGGTATTTACCCAAAAATGTCACTATGGCAAGAAGGAGATTTTCACATTAAAAAGATCAGTCCCAGAATGCACCTGAGTGTKATCAGTAGAACTGGATGAATTGCAATGATTGGGAATTTTACCGCTGTCTCCAGTGGAGATGGAATTTCTCTTGTAAAGCAGATATTGATAATTTGGATTTAAATATGTTTCTACCAAAGAAATTACAGTATTTTGGGATATGTTATCAATCAAACATTTTTTATGGAACACATTATAATAATGTTGGAAGCTCTAATTTTGAAGAATGGTATTGTGGTTTAGACTGTTCTAATTAACAGAATATGTGATAATAATATGAGATTGCCAGATCCACATATTACATAAAATACTGAAATTCAGATCAAATAAATGGAATCAGATAATTTTTCTATAAATGTTTACATTATCAATTTAATTTTTAAATTAATTACTTTCATGCAAGTAAAGTTGCAAATTTTAACAATATCTTTTTAAACATGCAAGAATTTTAAATCATATTCCAGGTTAACTTTAAAACTGTTTTGAAGCAATGAAAGAAGCTAGGGCTTTAAAAAAATTAAAAGCAAAAAGATACTAAGGAAAAAATAAAATCCAGTACTATTGTGTGTACCAGATTCAGGTCTAAGTGGTTGTCAGCTGAGTTTCTGTGTGGGACTACTCTTGTGCTCTTAACACACAACACAGATTTCCTGTTGGCTAGCAAAATGAATGCATGTATTTTAATTGAAKTACCTTAAAAATAAGAATTCATTTTGATTTAATGGTAACGTATTGCTGGGCAGCTCATGGTCTTGAATTATTTATGTTAATGACAAAAACTGTTATCAAAGAAACACATACTCTAAACTCTTGCCAAAATTTTGTTGTTTTTCATTTGCTTTGTCTTTCAATTTGGCATATACTTCATCTGTCAGAAAACAAATAATTAATAAAGAAAAATATATATTAAAGTTATCAGAGAGTGTGTGTGATTTTACAAAACCTGATCTATGAAAATACATTAAAGGAAATGACMGTATATATCTGAATTGTCTGTATTAATTTAATCTACATGGTATAGAAGTGTAGATTAAATAACTGTAAATGATAAAAGAATGTCTCATCATAGTCCCTATATAAAGTGACTTTACTCAATCCTTTTCCACCAATATTTCCCAGACAGCTGTAAATTCAAGTCTGTCTACTGATCAGCTGTTCAGCATTAGGTCTTGATGGGCCTTAYGGAGAGTATTTCACATTTTTAGTTCCAAAAATTGCATTTTAATACTTTACTCTCKGCACTGTGAAGTTGATAGATATTTGTTTGACTTTACAGTTCTTTGTGTACACCAGGAAAACAGAAGGGCTATTGCAGAGAACACTTTTAGGCATAGTTACTGTTTCAGTTTTTTTTTTTTTTTTTTTTTTTTGTGCTCTTTGTTGTGGGAAACATCAGAAGCATTGCATTTGATGTATAGTTCAATGCTATGGAAATACGCTTCAGCCTGTCTGCACAAGTGTTCCCACCACGCACTCGATGTTTGCTTTGTATGTATTCCACACAGCCTAATGTACAACGAGGCAGGGTAAATTACACACCATTCCATTACCTCACAACAGGCCTTGACACCTATGGGTGTTCATGGGAAATTATGGAGTTCTCTCACAATCAGCCAAGATAATTTTTTATAACTTACAGGAAGATCAGTCTTTCAGAAAGCCAAAAATATTAGTCATTTCAGTTGTAGTGCTTTTTTTTTTTTTTTCCCCTTTGGCCCACTTCTATAACCAGAGTTTGCCTGTATTTTATAAAAATAAAATAAACTCTGATTTGTTTAAAACAAAAACAGGACTGGGTGTTTTAAGTAAACACTCTCTTTGGTAATACGGGCATTTATTCCAGCAGCGCTTGATAATGTTTCTGATCCCTTTTTTTTTTTTTCCAAGTAGTGAGAATAATCCTTTTGTTATTGCAAAGAAACAGAGACTTTCTTAGCAATTAGGTCTTACTGATGAGAATGAGATAATTTTCTGCTAATGTGTTCTCTAATAAAGAAGTGGAAAGGCACACTTGATTCCAACATATATGAAAACATTATCTCAATTATTAATGTGTCCTTACTCCCTGGAGATAAATTAATCTAGCTGCACATGGTTTCCCCTTTCTGTTTAACATCAAAATTTAATAAGAGTAGACTTAAGGAATGTATACGATAYACACTTAAATTCTATTTGAATAAAACACTGAGGTTTAAATGGGCATACATTTTAATAGTCAAAATTTTTCAGGCTCCCAACTTTAAACTGTGAATTTTGGAAACAGCTGATTTGTAAATGGTCTTTTCCTCTGCAAATGCAGCTTAGATGAAAAACTTTTACTGACAGACATATCAAATGATACAGTCTTATAGTTTCCTGTTCTTCTTGTGCCTGATAAAGAGTTTGCTCTCTCTTTTTTTTTTTTTTTCTCTTATCAGTGGTCAAATAGTTATTTTTTTCCTTGCAACAGCCTAAGCATGTCAAATACATTATTTCACTTCRTTTCAACTTTACTTAATTGAAGTTTAGCATTTTTAGAAGGAATGCTTTATCACATGCAACTTTCATTACAGGAATGAGCAAAACTGTATATATAAAAATATATGTCTATGTATCACAGTGTTCATTAGTAYATACAAAATGCTAAACCTGTGAAACTGATTTTCCCCCTAAAAAATTCCCTCTCTCCACACCCTTTGTTTCTCTCCCCCCTGCCCCCTCCCTCCAAATTAACTGGCACAAGAAAGTGTGCATGTCATCTTAATAAAGTACCATGTTGGTACTTATTGGCCTTCGTGCATCTCAACTGAAGCAAAAGAAAACATTCCTTTGCCTTCTCCTGGACCAAGAACAGGCCTTTTGCTGGGATGCATGCTGGCCGGGGCCCATGCAGCAATACTGGATATTTTTGAACAAATTAATATGCACAGAGAATCCTTACCCTTCAAATGAAACACTCATTCCAGTTATAGAGATAGATTCATATTCAGATTCTCAAGGCTGCAGTTTTGGACTAAATTTGCTGTTACAGAAAAGCACTGGGGGATAGAATTATGTGYATGCTGTAGTTCTATTAAAGCGAAAATTATATTTCTCAGCAATCTGTCATCTACTRTTCCAGACTCCTTGTCAGTTCTGTTTCAAATTTGTCATGTTCATGAAATTCAAGTAATTTTTTCTTGAAAAACCTCTTTAGTTACTTTACTATTGTATCTTAAGTTATTCCGAGTAAYAGCTGGTGCCATTCTGTTGTTTTCTTGTTTTGCCATTTCTGAGGATTTTGTGTATGACCCTTGCATTAATTTTCCATTGAAAAAGCCCAATAATTTTTATTTTTACATGGATTTTAAATTCCCATGCTGTGGGAAAATATCACTAATGTTGTCAGTAGCATGCTAARCTGTAAACTCAGTAAAAAGACATTCAGCACCACAGCTTCCTTAATTTATGTACCCTACAAGAAAATTGTGCTAAGCATCTCCAAAGCAGCCCTCTATCATGGGTATTTCTGGATCACTTACTAACACATTTTCCCAGATATCTTCTACACGTTAATAACTCCTTTCCTAAAGTCCATAAAAAGTTAGTGTGATCCCAAGTCTAGAAGGTACTTTATATTTAATAATTTTTGTTCTTWGGAAAGCTAAACAAAACCCTGATGTTTCTTTCAGAAGACCTGTGACYTTTACAAGACTTTCTCATGTGTTATCTTCTTGTATCTCCATGTTTTTGGTATATTCTTTCCCTCAACACCATGTATGTATTGTATACCTAAACATATGGGCTACAAAATAAATCTAATTTGGCATGGGGACAGATTACCTTCCTATTGAACAAAGTAAAGTTTGGAATAAACTTTGGTGTTTGGAGTTGGATACAGCCCCAGAATTTTAACTGTGTTACTGGAAACAGGAATTCCGAGGACTGCACGGAACATGCAAAAGTGTGGACACACACTATTCCCAGAAAAAAAAATATTTTCTAAATTGCTAGATCATGCAGGGACCATCTGTTTTTCCATGGCACATAATCTCACCTTGGAGATTTCATTATGTAATATGCAAAAATACTGAAGTGCAACRCAAATAAATATAAAAGCTCAATTCTGTCCTTATTTGACCACTACMTTTCTGTGTTGCTGACTAGGCACCAGTGTTATGGAAATATTTGACCTTTTAATTTCATTAATWGCAAAAGCAATTTCCACTGTTGGATGAGACTAGTTTGTAAGGTCTGAACTTGCAATTAGTTTGTGACACCTTTAACAGGTCATTATTTCTACTGAGTTTTGATCCAAAACTGGTAAAGAAAGGCAGTACTTTAATGACCTATTCATGTGTCCAAAATRTGTTGTGGGCCTGATGTCAATAATGTACTTAATATAGATTTGGCTAAGTGAAACARTGCTGTGTGCTTTTCCAGGTGGTGGTGACACTCAGTATCCTGAAGAACTGCCTCAGTCACTGCTCTACACATTTTGGTCCCCCAGATTCTGTGGCACCAAATGCTCATGGACTTTAAAGTGCAGACTTTTAAGTAATCCCTTAACATAAAAGCTGGAAAATTCAGCCCAGGCTATACCTTCCCTCCAYGCACTTGGCACCTTTTCCAGATAAGTTACAGAATTCCATTATCCAAATTGTTACACATGTGTGACAGAGGTTGACCTTTAGTCATGTCAATCCTTTTTGCGTAGGCCTCGGGCTCCAGCCTAATGGCTCAAAGCCTGATTTACTCACTGTAATAAGGGCAGGAGGTCGAGCAATTGTCAGCTTGCCTGCTCATACTCGTCTCGGAGCCTGGTTGAAGGCTGTTAACACAAAGCTTTTCAAAGTGAATTTACAACCACCACCACTGACATAGGCCAATCAGTACACCATAAATGTCAGGTTAGTGAGATTGAGCAGTAAGTAAAGCACTGCCAGCCCACTATTGGCTGAAATCAATTGCTTAAGGTTTAACTGAGAATAGCAATGCRTGTACAACTACGTCTGCACAACCAGCTTGGGGGTGGCGAGCGAGTTGGAGGGTGGTTTAGGTGGAATTACCCACCAGCCACAGCAGTGGTGTTGTGTCCCGCATTTGTTCTCCGTCTGAAAAATGTCTGCTCTGACAGAATCCTGGGCCAAAAAGYTGTTAGACCAGCCTTTTAGTTATAGAAATATAATTATTCTGGTTTTTTTTTACCCATGAAAAGAAGGGTAGGGAGTAGACAGTGGGCTCTCTTACCTGGACAAGGGATGCTAAGAATGTTTTCAGTGTCTTATTTCAGTAATTCTTAACTACTATTTAGTCCTCAGTCCCCAGAAGGTTTTTTTCATAAGGAAACTGTGGCTTTTTTTGTCATTGGCTTGTAACTGGAAACTATCACAGGTTTCACTAATGAGTGATTATGTACCTGATGGTCTGAATATCCATGAGATGTAGTTACCCGGAAGACTGAATGTTTTTATCATTTTGTGTAGTGACAGCTTGGACAACAATTCATTTGGCTTTGAAAGCATCAGCATTAAAATGTAGAAATCCATTAAAATGCTGTATGCCAGGATTTATAAATTAGGCAATTTCCTTGATTATTGCAATCATTTACAAAATTGATTGTCCCAGTGTGGTATAGGCAGATTTCAGCAATTATCATTGACAACAGGCACATCCTCTRATACCTATACTCATTGTTTTTTAAAAGAAAAGCCACTCTACTGTGAGGTTATTCTCCATCTCAAGGTCAATTACGCATTGAGAAAGTCTACTAATGTGGAAGATCACACGTCTTTAAAGTAGAACTCCATCAGCTATTTATAGCCTGTAATGATAGCTGGAACACTTATTTTTCCTTCTGTTTGTAATTTGTTTGTTGACAGCCAAGGCATTCACTTGAATCTGTAGTACATATACTTTTTGTGATCTGTTATTGAAAGGTAAATAATTTTGGCAAATTGCAGCTGTAAATATTTATTTGATTGAAGATTTAAAAGTCAATAGTGTGTTTTATTTGTTGCGTCCTAAAGTTCTAATTAACCAATAGATATAGAGTACAGTAACTTGATTTGGGTCAATTATTTCTGCAACACACAATCAAGAAATGATGTCACTAAGCAAATATGCTCTAGAAGTTTTCCTATATTAAAACAAGTACAATAAGGCCACAAAACGCCAGCCAGCAACCACAAAACCACACTGCTCTCTACTTGCATGGAAAAGAGCAATGTGCATGGTAAAAACCTTAAAATGCAGGTGATTGCAGGAGATTCTCTTTGCAAACTGTACACGAGGTCCAGTCATAGCTGGCAAAAAGCTATTTTGTATCATATACTTTTCAGGAGTTCCCAAGACTGATGTCCTGCAGTTGTTAATCGGTCCTTGCCTAGACAAGATAGCTGTTGGTGACACTAGGAGCTTTGATTTAAGGAGGTCTTCAGGCATGACTGAATAACACAGTACCTGTGAAATCACAATTCTTAAATATTTTTTTTTCAAAGATAGGTTAGTAGCTCTTTCAGACTGGCAGAACCACCTGCATATTGTCTGCTGCTGTCTATACAGCAACAATATTGCAGTGAAYGTAAAGGGACATTTGTRTAAATGCATTCATTAGACCTAAAGCCAATATTGAAGAAAGGGAGGTTTGCACTGCCAGTGGCTGTGTAGTAGTACACTGTGTTTTGTTAGATGAATATTAGAATCAAAGAAAAACATTTTTTTCCTGTATCTTGCAAAAAATGTGTAGCTCATAAATTTGTTGTTTGTACTACATTCCAGGCAACATACATTAGTTGCCTGGAATTAGCAAGATGTGCATAAGCAATTCTGTATTTTGTCAGTAATTCAACCTGATGCTTTCTGTGTGAAGACCTACTGGTGTATAAGAAAGCAAATTTATTGACCTGAGGGTATTTCTAAAGATGTTTTGATTTCATCTGTGGAACTGCAAAGTAGAGAAAAGTGGTTTTTATCCTGACTATTAGTTCCTCTGARGTGGAGGCCATAGAAAGGCTCTGTTCTTCATGTTGTTCACTTGTAATGGAGCCCTGGATTTGCAAAYAGAGTAGTGGTCATTATTACAGTCCTAAACTAGCATTCCGACAGTAAGTAAAGTGTTATCTAAAATGCATATGAAGTAAGCAAATCTACGGTTCACTGTTTCTACCAAGACAAATCTTCTAGTTCTGTAAAGGTCGCTTTTCTGCCTTTCAAAATATTTTATATGTACTTTTTGCCTGTTGCCATTCACTGTGGAAAGCAGGGTATTAGTTTTTATCAGTCTGTGAAAGGAATTTTACAGCAGTATGGATTGGTGACTGGCACAATTTTAGACCATAATTTTGCAAAAAGAGTTTGCCATTTAAGTAAAAATACTTTTTWAAAGTAAGCTCTTTTCTAGATTCTATTTTTATTTTTTCTTTCTATATCTATTTCTGTTTCTCTTTCTATTTCAGTTTCTGTTTCTATTCCTATTTCTATATTAAGCTGTCTTGAATGCTCTCCCCATTTTCACTGCTCAGTAAAAGGAAATGAAAGAGAGACAAAAATGAGGATAACTCAGATTGGGGTGGGTTTTTTGTATAATCAGTTTCTAATAAAGCACATCTTAATTTCCAGTTAGAGAGRTGAAGAGAGAATTGTAGATTTTAGCTTGGGTTTGTGTTAATTCATTTTATTGTGACCAGCAATATCTCTCTGACAGCTGCAGTAACAAAATGACATTTTTCTGGCACTAAAAAAAATTATTTGTCTTTCAGAGCAAACATTGTGAGACTTGATATTTGATGAAAAAACCCCAAAAAACCCAATAAACACTTAAAAAAAATTTGCATCCATGGCCATTGGCCATCTCAGAGCAGGAAGACTGGTAGGATTCCTAGATGTCATGCCTTCAGAAAGTTCAGGGAGAAACACTAACATTTAATGAACATAAATACGTTTCTTTTTACCTGATGCAAAAATATCATCACAATAGTTACACAAAACTAATAGGTTCTGGAAAAAAAAGGTTGATTTTTAAAAAGATGTGGTTTTTATCCAARAGTGCAGATTGCAACAAGCTCTAACAAAAACACACAAAATTTACACGAACCTAGACATTTCACTTGAAGCTGTTGTGACCCTTTGGGGCAGTTATGGAAGTGTACCAAGCTGGGACCTCASCTGTGTTTTCATCAGTGTTCTTTTTTCCATGGACCCCAGCCTGTGTGTTGTTAGATACCATGCCCTGATTCTGGCATTTTTCTTCCTCATAGATGCGAGGTCTTCTTTCTGTGTGGGGACCAAAGCTTTTCAACCAGCTGAATCTCTTCTGTTGTTCATGGACCAACACTGCAGAGCTTAATTTGTTGCATATCTTTCATATGTTTAAAAGTCAGAGTTTTGAAAGTTCAGTTTCTGATACAATTTTATCAAAAAGATAAGCAAAATGAAGATGAACATTAGYACTTCCTTAGACCACACATTAATCATGAAAATGTATAGGAAAAAAGTGGGTACCTAATCAGTGATCAAATCTTTGCATCAGTGTTGCCTCATCTGAATTCTCATTCTCTATTCTGATCAAACTGAGATCGCATTCAAGTTACCTGGAATGAAAGRCAATATTTCAGAAATATTAATCTTTCTGCTTGTTTCTCCTGGATAGTGCTAATATGTCCCCAGTCTAGGGGTTTGAACTTTGAGCAGTTGGGGCTCTTCAGCAGCAACTGCAGAGCCTGGGCCCAGGGTATGTCACCCACCCCATGGCAGAGCCTGCATTAGAGTGGGCTGTAGCCTGAGTGGGCTCAGACTGTAACTCTGGCTRAGCAGCTGTTTGACCTTGGGGTCTGCCATTCCCAACATAAGATGGCCGAAGGTCAGGATGAGGTCTGTAGCCTCCCTTTCCTCCAAAGACCATATTTGTCTGTCTCTTTTCTTAACCTTTGGGAGTTTTTGTTTATTCAATAAGATGTTAATTTTTGTGCCCAAGTTACATGAAAGTGACATGACCCAGTGGCATTAGCATTGCAGAAGTTTTAYCTCATTGTCTAAAACCGATTTTTCTTTTACTTTTGAAAGGCTAATTTGTGTGCAATTTTACATTTTGCTGCCAAGCCAAATCAGATGGTGTCTTATTCAAAGATATAGCAACTGCCATTTTGGATCACTTTAAAGACTTTGGTAGAGTCTTACTCTCCCTAATCCTTCRTTCTTAATTTATTTTTCTTCCACATTCTTAATTTATATTTCTTCACACTACTACTTATCTCTTCTGAAATCTCACAGGTCCACATATCATGCTTTACACTGGCTGTTTGCACCCGATGGCCTGCATGTCGCAGTGGCTGTATTTATGGTCAGAAATAGTTAGCAATGCCTCTCAGGATGCTATCAATCACAACTGGAAATAGCAGGGATAACCACTGAAGAGGTTTACGCAGTGCCTYCTGCCCYCCCAGAAGCTGAGCAGAACACTGCTCCTGTCGTGTGCCGWGCCACTCGTTGGCAGGCAGGTTRGCAGAAATGCTCCTCTCTCTGCCRCATTTGGCYTTCRTTTGTCTGTTTTAAGGGATGAAAGRCATCAAGAATTTAACATTGCTGCTGCATCTGCAGAGAAAATAGCTGGCTATAGTGATAGTTAAGACAAAGCAATTTATTGTCTTGGCAATAATTTATGATTATTAACAACTTAGTGTCTGTGGATCACCATTGTGTCTATTTTACTGATTTTTAGCTTTTCTTACTTCTGTTTTATTATTTTCTAATTCTTTATCAAATTTTTTATTAAATTCTGATTTATTTTATTATTTGTTACTGTAAAATCTGATGTAAAATTTATTCTTGTGATTTTTGTGCAAAAGGATATGCTTTTATTTCAGGGCTTCCTGTGAAGGGAGCAAACATCTTGGCATTTTCCTTCTGTAGTGATGGTGACTGGATTTATTTGAAGAATTAATCCTAAGCTTGCTGTTGAGAGCRTCCATTCTAGCTGTCATCTGACATTAAACATGGAAAAAATTTTCTCTTTCACAAGCAAAGTTGGTCTGGATGTACATTAATATTTCTACAGTTAATTCCATTGTTTTATTAAAATAATGCTACAGCTATTAATTTCAACTCGATATTAACTTCTCTGGTAAATATCTAACAGGATTAATGTTGAGAAATTTTTGAATAAGAAAGACCTTGTAGTTCAGCATCCAAGGATCAGATTGCCACAGACTGAAAGGCTGACTGAATTTCTCCCTCCTTCACACTCTTTGAAAGTCTCAGYGTAAAAATCAGAGAGCTAGATATCTTTTTCTCAACAAATTCAGGTAACTATGTAGGCTGAAAAAGCAGACCTTTAGATCACAGAGAAAATTGGGATAACAGAGAGATGCGGGCTGCTAAAACAATGTGTTCAAAGAAGATGAAGAATRGGACTGCAAGGCAGTGTAATGCCAATGAGTTTGGAGAAAGAGCCAAGACTTTCTCTGGCTGAGTATTGTAGAAGATCACTATTCTATTTGATTCTTTCTCTTTTTTCTCAAAGATTACAGGAAATTTTAGTACTCTCACAAACCAGGCTAGACTTGTCTCATGAGCATTGCACTGCTGGTCTATTACTCTATTTTTGTGTTGGGGCTGTCTGAGGAGAAGTCGTGGATATCCCACAGAAAGTCATGGGCAAAACATTAAAAAATTATAGCATTAGAATTAGTAATTTTTATGCACATATTCTGCTCTGGATTTTTCCCTTTCTTATGCTGATGAATTTAAATATTTTATCTAGATCAAAGTTTCAAAACTTTTCAGTACCTTAAAAGATACCTTCATGAATATACTTGAACATGCAAGGTTTTCTTAAAGATCGTTTAGTGTCCTCAGCACTGTACTAGAAAACATGGTATCACCAAGGGTGAACCATGGGCAGGAACACCTGGGAACCAGCTTGCTGTGTCTTTGGTCCAAGATGACCAGACAGAAGCCTGCTGTGGACTGTAAACAGTGTAGCCTTGTGTGTGCTGGCACAAGGGTGCCGTGCCCAAAAGTGCAAATCCTTGCAATTGTAATTGTCTTATGAGCTGAAATCCCATTGTACCCAGACAGTGTTATGGGTAGAGGGAGCTGGATCCCCGTGCCTTCTGACATGACTCTGCTCTGTGCCTGTTGGGAAAAAAAATTGTGATTATTTTACCAATACCTTACCAGACTTCCTGAAAACTGAGAGATAATTTAAATCTTCCACTTACAGCTGCAGGTGAATGATCCTACCTGTAACACTGACTGGGTAACTCAATGGGATTAAGTTAATCAAGAGCAAATGATTCAACTGCAAATGCCAGAAGAGGTCTTTCWTATACTGTGTGCTTTGTATTAGGGCAGTTTTGCACATACACACAGGCCAAATCATTTGCTCAAACTGCTCAAAAATCTTATGGGTGAAAGTAGAATGGTTTCATATTTGGGTCTTGAGAACTCCAAGTAAACTTCAATATTTAAGCCAAATTAAACCAAACCAAAAATCAGTTGCTGTGGCTAACTACAACTGATTTGGTTAGAAGACTCTTCTCTTGAGTGTATGACAACTACAAACACTATAAATGGAGGCCTRGGTGTTTAAGCTCATATCACAACATCGCTGCAAAGTTCTGAGTTTTCATTTGCTCCTTTCAACTTTGTTGGGAGCTGGTGAGGTTAAAGAGCTCACATAAGACATGAAATGGTTTCCAGAATCAARACTTCTGAGCTTCGCCCTGCTGTCAGACTGCAGGATTTTTGAGGCATTTTCATCCTGTTTCATGGTTGCTTGTAGTTTGTAGTTAATAAAAAGACTCYAGTGTTACTTTCCATTCCAGCAAAACCAAACAKGCTAGGAGTTTCAAAGAGAGACAAATATTTAAAATTCATACATTGGTCTCTTTAATTTTTCATCCTGGAGGAGTCTGTTGGAAAGGCACCAGGGGCCAAGGAGAGAGAAGTTGGCTTTCTGCATGAGCTTAGGAATTTTTGTTTGAGTTGCCCATGAGCATTATGGCATTTAACTCCCCAGCAAAGAGTCATGGTAGCTATAATTGTATAATATGACTACTAACATATAACTGAAATGTCTTTGAAAAGTCACCTTGAGTCTAGAGACCACAACTAGAGGACTGTGGTAAAAGAGTGCAAGGTGGCTGTGGGGGTGATTAGCATCTGGAAAAAAAAACCTTTAAATATAGTTCTTAATGGAGTGTGATGTATTACCTTCATTATGGAAGAGGCTAGAGTTGATTTGACATCTTGGCTTAGACACTTACATATGTAAAAGAAATTGCAACCCAGCAGAAGGGATTTTCTATTTAATGGATGAGACATGATAAACAAAATACCATGGCTAGAAGCTGAAGCTTGACAAAAAGTATTTCAAAAGAAGAAGGCAAATATGTTTAGCAGTAAAACAYAAGAGTACCTTGCTAAAAGATATTTTGACTTTTGCAAGGTCATTAGATGTGTCAAGTTGTGCATCTTCAGAGYCAATGATCTCAGCCTTTGCCTTCATGGCCTGTGAAACTCCAAAACCTTTACTTTACCTCCCAGGCTGTACACCAGGAGAGCAAAACTGTCTGCATCTTCCTTCTAGTACTTTGCTTAAGAATCTCATCTTCACTGGGGTGTTTCTGAGAATTTCTTCCCTCGACTGCCCAGGTAGTTTTTGCTTTCTCTTTTTTTTTTTTTTTTTTTTTTTTTTTTTTTTTTTTTTTTTTTTTTTTTTTTTTTGTTTTTTGGTTTTTTTTGGGTGGGAGTCAGACAACTGCTGCAGGGCCTTGGGTCAGGGGCAGTGGTGTGAGCTGTTAGTCTTTCATTTCACAGCCAGCACGTTTGTGTCCTAGACTGACTGCCTGTCCTTGCACACACATCACGATCTCTACAGCTTCAGGTATGGCTGTCCTGGTTTTCTCTAGGCCACAGGGCATTAACTCCCTTAACAATTCCCTGGCATTATAGGAGCACCAGGCACTCCTGTCACTCAGTTCTCAAGCACATGCTGATCCTCTCCCTTTTTTTCTGTGTCTTTCCCTGTAYAGAAATTAATGGCCCATGATGTATAGTCTAGGGCAGATGATCTAACAGTCCCTTCTAGCTTTGAAATTCATGGAGCTAWGAAGGCAACCAAGAAAAGTTACTGTGTCTGTGTAAACCTTATCAAAACTGAGTTCTGTTCATTCTCCAAAGTAAGAGTTTCTGTGCTTATAAATTCCACTCAGCCTCCTTTTATGACAGAGTGCAGCACATCAGAGAAACTGTCTGATAAAGATGGGGAGGAGGAGAGGGATTATTATAAAAGCTGTCCCTGTGACTCTGCCCGGAAGTCTGCATATTTCTCTTGTACATGAAGTGGTTTATACAGACTGCAGTTTAACCCAGCTTTCCAGAGAAATAATAATGTAGAAGAAATAGCAACAGTAACTCTGAGTTTTCTTGTGATGATCCCATTGCAAGAATGYTGAACGGACATGCAACCCCCACAGCTGTCACTTTGGCAAACCTTTTGATGAATTGGATCTTGATATTTACAGAATCTATTAAAATACAGCCCATCATGTGTTTGTTTATATGTTGACAAGATGATGTACACCCTGCAGGTCAAGGGTGATGTGAACTGTTTTGGTGTTCTTGTCAAAGCAGCTAAAAAAAGAGCATTTAAATAATTTTTGCAGAATAATTGTCTAAGAATGTAAAAGCAACATAAGAAATTCTTACTTTGAAAAAAAAAATCTCTACTGATCTGACACAAAAATCTGAACTTGTTATCAATCAAAAAGGCTTTCCTACTTCTTCCCTAATATGTTAGAAAATTGGCAGCTCAGATAGAAAAACAAATAGCAAAATTAAACAGAAAGGAATTGATTTAACTACTTGGGTGGGTATCCAGTACAGCATAAAATTATTCTTTTAGGCTTGTCACTTATTAAACATATTTTTTAAACTAGTAAGTCTATATAGTACATACAAAACCTTGCACTATTTTGTTATAAATATTCTAAGTCAGAATTAGCTTTATAAATTTAACTTTATTTCTTTGAACATCATTCATGTATGTTTGATTTTGCCTTGCAGTCACGAAGAAAAAGTACTGTCTGAAATTCAATCATTTCAATCTAGTAGATCTCACAGATATACCTTGCAATTCCAAGGCTCTATTGAGGGTGTTACCTGTGTGAAATTTAACCCCCAACTCATATGCTGAAGGATTTCAGAGCATTTTCTCAACTTCACCGCATTGTTATTACATGTTATTCTCATGAAGTGGKCTAAGAACTAAGCCAACTTAATGTAGAAGAATCTCTTTCCATCTCACATTTTTAATGCTTGCTTTTTTTGGCACCTTGGAGTCACCTACCTGATAAATATATAAATCATGTTCCAACAGCTTATGGTCATTTTGGTGCCATTAAGGAAGTCATGGAAGAGGGCAGACAAAGAGGATGAGTCTCCAGGCAACAAAAATACACTTTTTTCCTGGGCTTGTTACATGCAAGTTGACAGATTGTTGAGGTATCCAAATGCTTCTCTGTTTTAGAAGGGAATATTGAAATCTATRTATCTATATATCTGTATCTATCTATATTGGCAACGCTGAATGGAGTTGGGATGAAAAGCCTGAGGAAGAAGACAGTGTGAAGGYGAAAAAGAAAGAATAGGTGGATAAAGGGAGGGGGCAGGGAAGGAATGAAGAAGGCAGTGTGAGAAAGGAAGGATCAGCAGTGTTGCAGAKGAGAAATATGAGGTGCTAGCTGGACATGAGCTGTCCTAAGAAGTTGTGCTGAAGAAGTGGTAGTGTTGGCCCTCCTGTTCCCCTTGAGAAGAGGGGCCTGAGAAAGGCTCGTGATATCTTGAGATTTCCTCTTCCTAAAGGCAACAGACTGTGCTGCTTCAGCTTTGGTTACAGCTTATTTCTGGGCCCTGGGGTCCCTTGGTAAGYTGCTCCTAGAATCAGGTCTGGGAAAGGATGCAGAATTTTTTATTCGTAGTACAAAAGAAGGTTCAGGATTCTTTTGAGCTAAAATACTACTAGGTTTTTTTCTTC
>CADDXX010000055.1:0-25816 GCA_902810485.1 Alauda arvensis | reverse complement strand
GAAACAGAAATTGTATTTCTCAGTTCAAAAATATTTTAATTTTTAAGGCACAGTAAGCTTACAATGAAACTTATTATTTTGATTTATAAAATMTTGAAATAATCCAAAYTAAAAMAAACAAAACCAAAAACCTTTGCTCCAAAATATTTTGTTGTTGCTATTGCTTTACAGCCATTGTGAAGTTTTGAACAGATCCAGTAAAATAATTTTACAGGCAGCTTTGCTAAAAAATGTTTGATTTCCCCTTTGTATGAAATATTGAGAATGCGGGAAAATCATCAAAAGAATTTGGTTATTTTAATTTTGTTTTTATTRTTTAGTCTTGARGAAGAATAAAACTTGCTTTGCWTAAATCATTTTACTGGTAAAATATTCTGGCGGGGTTATAATCACTGGTTTTATTGGTTTCAAATTATTTTATCTGCCTTGATTTTCTTTGTAAAAAATGGTCATTTAAGGCCRGCAGATTTGCTGCTCAAACTACTCAACTATTTCTGAAATAGCCCTGCTTCATCTGTATTTGGCTATATAAGCCACCTATACATTTTCACTGAGACCTGTTTAGGACAAAATTTTAGAGAAAATTATTTTGGCACRGAGAGGAGAGTTGAGAAAAGCTGGAAGGATAAAGGTAAGGTACATACTTTTAAAGGTGAAAGAGAATAATGCAGAAAGTAATGGTGAAAGAGACAAGCACAAATCCTTGGAATCAGTCCTTCATTTTCACTCTAATGAGGTATTCTTGGGTGTTTTTCCGCTGCAAGAAAGAATTACTTTCTGCATTATTGTCCTTCGCCTTTAAAATGTAGACTGAGGGATAGGAAAAAGGAACATGAAGAAACAGTGGCTGRTGGAAGACTAGAGGCAAGCAAAGAAAATTTTGGATAACATTGTTTAGCTAAATAAGAGAAAGTTAGAATTATCAGTAAGAAAAGTATTTCTTAATYGATTTAGAAATAAGGATAGAGAAGGACCATAGAAGTGTAAATTATATTTGTGTAACAAGGTCACCTCTTTGGAACCAGAGTAATGGAACCAGCACAATGTAGAGATCCAAATGTATGATTTGTAGAGTATATRTGTACTGCTTGCAATTTTAGGAGTGGCAGTGATTGATTCATTCCAGGAACAAGTAAGTATGCCTGCTGTTGAATTGCCAACACTGTTACAGCCAGCGTCTCTGTGTTGCTTGGACATCTCCAGTCCCTGTACTGCCTTTGTCAGGTAACAGATAGCTTTTGAGAATTGCCTGAAGCCCCACAGAATGTATCTTGGCTCTCTTCTAGCCTTTTGGAGAGAGGCTRATTTATATTTATTTGTAAACCTGTGTGATTCTAAAATTAAAAAAAAAAAAACAAAAAAACCTGTGTCCACGAGTTACTTGTACTTAAGATTAAGAGCATCTTTACTGCTTATTTCTAGATCAAATCTATCTGAATAAACTCTTTCTTGGCATGGATCTACAAAGTGAATACTTAAAGGGGAAGTGCTTTGTTTTTGTTACAATTAATGTAATTTTCCAAATAAAGTGTTTCCGTTCTCATCCTTTGAGGGTCTCAGTCAGGTTTTAATTTTCACAGCATGAAGATGTGATGAGTATATGTGCAGTTATTCAGATTTGCTGGTCACAGTCTGMGATTAATTACAGAACACAGGTTTGTAATAATGACTTTGCCAAAATCCATCAAACATTGATCTTTTTCTGTATCAGCAAGTATGGAAATGAAAGGGATTATGGAGAGCTTGAATTGAAGAATACTTGGAGGTGCATTTCATCCACCTCAATGGATAGGCAAAATGTTGTAATTATGAGTTCACTCTTTATTTACTGTGTACACAGTTTGTGACAGTGGTTTTTATAACTCTAAAAATTACACTTAATAAATACAAGAAGATACAGATTTTCTTGATTACATAAACCTAAATATTTATTCAAGATTTCATGAGAAGTTTGTCTTAATTTAAACAGAGCTAGGGCTGAATGGGTGCCATTTTTTTGATGTGGATACAAAACATGTTTTAGTAATACTCATACTCATTTAACCAGTAAATGTTTTCTACTAAGGCTTTGCTTCAGCATGGTTTGCCTACTGCAATCAAAATGAAACTGAGGTCAGCTTTTCATAGATCATATTTAAGGGTTTTATCCTTCATTGCATGAAGGATCACTGGCTTTAATTAAAAGACCCAGAAGAGACATGTAAATATTGCTGCTGTAGTTCAGAGAAATGCAGTATTACTTGTATTTTCCCTTTTGGTATTGATGTATGTAGAAGTTGGAGACACTTACACATTGTGGATATTGCTGCTGAGAAGGGGAAAGGAAAAAGATAGGCTTGAAACACAGCCTGTGAGATGGCACAAAGCCAGTGCACTGAAAAATGGCAAACGTCACATTTAACAGCTGGACACAGAAATATTTCTCTTTAATTTGGAAGGAGAAAATTTTCTTCACAGCAGGGCACTCTCAAAAGAGTACAACATCAAAGAGGGTGGGTCTCCCCAGTCAAACATCATCTGGCTCCAGTGATGGAGCAAAATGAATGAACTGTCAGGACTTTTTTCCAGTGTGTATGTTTTTGCCAAGTGAAAAGTAAAAGGTTTAGTGGCTTGTTCTGATCACAGACCAAATCCTGATAATGGAAAGCTGATTCCTTAAAATCTTCCTCTGATCAGCTGACAGACAGTGTCTAAAGAAGACCCCATATTGATTGATGGTCCACTTTGTATTGATGGCCCCTGCCACCCTTAGAGATAACTGAGATATGCCAAATGCTTGACAGCTCTGGAGGGCTCCTGTGATTGTGTCTCAAGCAATGTCCTAATCTAATGCTATATAATCCCCACAGAAACAAACACACTTCTAAAGAAACTTAGCATGATACTTACCAACACCAGACCTGCACTCAGGAAAGAAAAAAAACGTTTTTACGTTATCCACTGTGACGTCCACCAGMAACATCAGCACTACTCCTTAATGCACTCCTTTCATCTGCTTCTTGACTGACTTCAGCCCCAAAGAAGCTGCAAACTAGCCATTTCTGACAATCCTATAATTTAACAAATTTGAAGGAATAATAGACTCTAGGAATTTTTTTATATGAAAACATGGCAACACAGTTTGCACAGCCATTACTCATTTGTTTTAGGAGGAATCTCAGGCACAGTTTATCATATACTTTATTACTTGACCTTTTAATCATCATCTGGGGAACTTGACATTCCAGACATTCCAAAATATTCCAAACTAAAAATATCACTGTGCCTCATTATTTAAAACTCACAAAGGAATTAAGTATATTTTCTAAGGTATGTAATTTTTACTGAAATTCCTCATTTATGGTAAGCCTTAATGAGACATTTAAAMGAGGATTGAAAGAATTATCTGCAGAGTCTGTATTGTAGTAGTAAAYGGGTGCTCTGCTGTCATAGATGCTCCACACATACACTGTAAACACAGTCCCTCTCCATATTTACTTACAAACTCAGAGTGAAGATAAGCAAATGGTGCACAAAAAACGTTATCAAAATCCCTGTTTTCTGCAGCCACAGGATCAAGACTTTAAGTACTTGCTGTAAGCCATGTGACAAACCATTTTCAGGGCAGGAGCTAAATCCAGGCATCTGCCAAGCAATTCAAGTGTCTGAATGGAGGTGTTTAGTGGAATTTTAAATCCTGGAAAGTATCTAAGACATACAGACAGGGTTAACAAGTAATGCTCAGAAGTTAAGGATAACTGCTTGTCTTCTGGAGCAGTCCCAGGAATGACTTAGCGGAAGTTTAGCAGAATACTTGAACCCACCAGAAACACTAGTGGGAACTTAAGTTTAAGCACCTGAATATAACAGTTATTGCCCTAATTCAGGAACAAACCCTTATCAGTGGATCACTACCATTACATTAGGCAGCAATACTTTTTTTTAGAACAAAGTAATGGTCTCAACATATCTTGAAGGGGAAGCTRCTTGTGGGCAGACTTTCTTTTCAGAGGGTATTTTCACATGTCATGCATTTCTGCATTAGGGTTGGGATTTTTTTTTTTTATATAAGGTAGGATGGGACCATTTGAGTCACATAGTCTGAYCTCCCTGTTCAAGGAGGGTTTCCTAGAGCACACTACTCAGGATTGTGTGCAGATACCTTTTGAATATCTCCCTAGAAGGAGACTCTGCAACCTCTTGGGGCAGCCTSGTCTAATGGTCAGTCACTCTCACAGTAAAGTTTTTCTTCATATTCWTGTAGAACTTCCCGTACAGCAGTTTCTGACCATTGCCTCTTGTATTTTTGCTTGGCACCACCAAGAAGAGTGATTCCATCCTCTTGACATCCTCCCTGCAATTCCCTTAGAATCTCTAGCAGCTCTGTGCTTGAGAAAAGAAATACCTTTATAATCTAGTTCTTGAAATGCTTAAAGGGGCATGGTATTAGAGCTTTTAAAAATCCTAAATGTAAGGAAAATAATCAGAATTCCCAAATGCTGCAAACTGAAACCAAACTAAAATCAATTAYAGAATGATAATTGTGCCATATGTTCTATGCACCATACTTCTGTATATCTAAAAATTCCCCTAAGGACTGRGGCTGGGATTTGTACATCTAAGATCTGCTACCTCTCTAGAAGTACTGATTCATGCACAAAACTATGAAAACAAAGTTTGGAACAGTGTTTTGAGAAACTGCTTAACAGAAATTATAGAAATGGGGGGTGAAAAGCTGTGCTGTKCTTGGGCCAGCAGCTTCCTCTTACAAGCAAGGTAAGCCTTGAGTTTGAAGAACAGACCCTCCACACTTTTGTTCTTTCTTATGTTTAAGATCAGGACAAATTGGAAAGATTTCCATTTATGAGCTTGTTTTGTCCCTGAGTGATTTCTCTGAGGTCACAGAGTCATCAGTAAGTCACCYCAGGAATGTGTACCTGCTCACTTGTTTCAGCTGAGTTGTCTAGCTTGATGCTAAGGCATTAAATCTGCCAAAATCCTCCTGGAATATTTGRTTGTGTAAAGGAATTAAAAAATATGAAACAAACACTTTTTAATTTCACTTTTCAATGTCTACTGGTTTTGAAACCTCCAAGAAAACGGCCAAAGCTCTGTCATTACTTTGCAAAAGAAAAAGTGCTCTGTTTTCAAAGGCATTGGGAGCAAGAAAGAATCACCATAACTGTCTTGATTCTCTGGCTCCAAATATAATTTTAGGAGCTTTATTACTGAGTAATTTCATTGATTCTTTCCAGTTGAATGAGGGTTTTCAGTATTGGGCCCTTACTTTTAACTCCTTCCCTGTTGTATTTATTAGGATATGCATTTACCAATCAACAGGTGTGAGGGTCTTCTTTAWGTTATTCTTTGGGTTATTTCAGCTTTGATAATTTCCCTCTCTGTTTCTTTTCATTTTTAGYCTGGTTTCTTTCATGGTCTCTCTGAATAGTGAGCTTAGATTGGTAACACTTTTTCTCTTCATGCTCCATGTCCCACATAGAAAATACTGGAGAAAACCACTTCAGTCTATTGCCTTCACATGTTCTTCTGATATGAGGGTTGCACAGAAATGCAGTGTAGTGAGCAGGATGGAAATAACAGTGTTAAACAAAAATGCCTCCTTTGCAGAATGACTCATGGCTGGAGCACCACAGYTCTTTTTGTCCTATCACTGGACACGTCAGGAGAGTGCAACACCACACACAGGGAAGGCCCTGTGGTGTCAATGGATACTGCAAGAGCACTGGTCCTTTACAGATCTGTTTACTTGTGTGTAAATTTCCAGCTTCRTGTGTGGGGTTTTTTTCTGCTCCGTGTCTTCCTCTCATTGCCCTGGTGTTGAGTAACACTGTTGTGCTACATGAAATTCTTTCCTATTCCAGGACCTCCACGGGCTAATGTCAAAACAAACCACTGAGACTTGACTTAAAAAAAAAGTAATTTTATGAAGTCCACATAATCAGCAGGGCATTGCTTTCATGACACTTTCTGGAATAAGGCCCCAGTCCTCCAACTGCTTACACAGATGCTTGATTTCACACACGAGTAGTCCCATTGAGATCAATGGGACTACAACATGTGCAGAAGTGTTTGCTGGACTGAGGTCTAAGTGAGAGATGAAGCCTTTCACCTAGCACAGACAGTTCAAACCAATGTTTATAGTTTCATATGCCATAATCCTTTGAGAAACATTAAAACTAAATAGCTTTTAATATTATTTGGCAAGTATTCTCTTTTATAAAATTTGCCAGATGATGCCTGCTAGATTAAAGAGAAAAATATTAAGTTGACATTACAAGATGTACACTCCATATCAGATATGGTTAAGTTTAGAAAATTTTTTTAAATTGTGTCAACAGTCTAAGAAGRCCATTGGTTGTCAGGATATATTTCTGTGCATTTTCACAGGGGGGTTGCATCCAGTTGGACAGAAATTTTGCTTTGACTTTAACCAGTGAGGCCTCCTGATACTTCCCCCTTGTTCATTTATTTCAGATTTCTACCCTGTTAATTGCTTTGAAAAACTTGATGATAATTCTAAGTATAAACAAACTGCGTATAATACAAATATTGCAACAGAGAAAAACCATTCTTTGAATGAACTGGTGCATTTTCTACATGGCTAGGAGATACCAACAATTAWTATTACAAAAATAGAAGCACTTCAAAGCAAGTAACTAGTTATTGACATGGATTTATTTCATATAGATATAAAGACCACAGTAACTGGCTTTCACTTTCTACCTAATAATAAACCAAATCATTCTTATCTCTTCCTAAGACAACAAGCTTGAATGTTATCTGAAACATATTTATATTTTTGATTCTGCTATCTGTCCATAAATAATCTGAAGACATACTTTAACTGGTAAAACAAATCAATTAGTCTTATCAAGAAACAGTGGAGCGTATGTGAAGTATTTATAACTAATGTCTTTCTGAAATAATGACTGTGCAATTGAACAGGGAACCTGTCCAAACATTTCCACTTATTGCAGAATGAGGTTGATGACACGTATACTACTGTTGTTGCATACCAGTTTTACTTGTATGGTTGATTATTACAGATTCAATAATATTTATTAGGCATCAAAATTTTATCAGAATGTGATGAATAGTCTTTAATTTATTCTSACTGTTCAGCCTGTTTGCTGTAGAGGTAATCTAAAAGATAGCATGTAATTTACAAATTAATTCATTGTTTGAGATGCGGTCTTTGCAAGGATGTGATWATATAACATTACTATTGTCATAAATCAACATCAGTTTTTCTTTTTAGTTAAACTGTATTTGGAAAGTTTTCCATGTATTTTAGGTTTGTCTCTGACTTACATTATATTTCATTTTTTTTAGACAGTGAGACTAAAGATTTCTTGGAAAGTTTACTGAATACCCTTACTTTGACATCCAGTTAGTGAAAGAAATTATAAAGACGTGACACTTACATGCATGATTGTTTCTACTCATCCTTCTCATTCAGTGTTTAACAAGGAGAAGACACATATGTAGAAGGGCCCTCCTGTCCTAAAGCAGATACCCAATTCCTAATATTAAGGCATTTAAAATCTRAAAGCGTTTGAACAGTTGTTCCTATCAATATGAACCCAGCTGTATTTTGATATTCAGCCTAAACTAGGCTCCTTAAATGTAACATTTTCAACTAATTCATTTAGTAGTCTTCTCTTTCARTTCATGCAGTGTATTCTGAATGTTTCCAGCTTTCTAGACAATGAGGTCCTTTGGCAGTGGGCTGATTTCAAAGCCAGCTAGGCACCAGTACACTACACAAAATCCAACCTAAATGAGCAAGTGATCAAGTCATGCATACAATCCAGTTTGCTTTCAGTTTGACATGATTAGAAGCTCTAACAAACAAATAAATGTATACATGTCACAATAATCTCTAGAGTTCATTGGCATTTTGCTTAACAGTCACAGTTTTAGGCAAGTCAAAACACTGAATTTTACTGTTTATCTGAGTCTCAGGGTTTTTCAGGAAAGAGACAGCTATTTCTTCAGGTTTATGGGAGAGGTAACCATCCTTATAATTTATTCTGCTGGCTATAGAGCTGTCTTTTACCAGCAATGCCACTTAACASTCTTCCCCCATCTATGAAAGCATACGTGTATTCATCTTTACTTACAGCACTAGTTTATTGCAGACAATGAGTAAAATGCTGCAAAGTGAATTAAAAAACCAAAAAAGATGACACAGCAGTTTCCTTCAAAAAGGAAAGATTATGTTGATGACAGGGTTGAGTAAACACAAAGAGGAAGGCCAATACAGCAGATAAACTGGTGGAAGTCTGTTTTAGACCATTCAGCCAAGATGAAGAGGCAGGTGAAATATTCTATAAGGTAGGAGAAGTCTCATGACTGTCATCTCTTGTTCTGGTGGGAGACTTCAATTTAGCCAATGTTTGCTGTAAAGGGAGGGCTGTAGAGAGGAAAAAAAATCCAGGATGATGGTTGAGTGTGTGGAAGATAATTTCCTGACATAGATGGTGAGGGAGTCTACTATGAAAAGTGCCATGCTGGACCTGTTGTTTGTGAACAGAGGAGAACTTGCAGGTTATGTGCATGAACATAACGATCACAAAATGATTGAGTTTTCAAATCTCAGAGATGTAAAGGAGGAGGATCAGCAGAAGTGCCATGTTGGACTTCCAGAAGGTGGACTTTGGCCTGTTTAGGGGACTGGCTGACAGAGTCCCTTGGGAGGCAGTCTTGAATGTCAAGGGGTCCAGGAAGGCTCTATGTGCTTTAAGAAGGAAATCTTAAAGGAGCAGGAGCCGCATATGCCAACAGATTAATTGGTGGGGARGATTAGCCTGGTCAAACAGAGAACTTTGCCTGCAAGTTAGGGGGAAAAAAAAGAAGAAGAAATGGTCAGGCAACTCCAGAGGACTACAAGAATGTCATGAGGTTATACAGGGAGAAAATTAGAAGGGCCAAAGCCCAAGYAGAACTTGCCTRCTATGAAAGAAAATAAAACAGGTTCTCTATAAATTGTGTAGCAACTTAAGGAGGACCAATTAGAATCGCTTTGGCAGATACGTACGGAAACAGTGACAAAAGATGAGGAAAAGGTTGAGGAACTTAATGACTTCTTTGCCCCAGTCAATAACAGTAAGACCAGTTCTTAAAATAACCAATCCTCTGAGCTGTAAGACAGGTGTGGGAAGCAGAATGAAGCCCTTGTAATCAAGAGAATAATGGTAAGAGCACTGCTAGTCCCTTTGGACATGCACAAGTCTATGGGGTCAGATGGGATTGWCACAAGCCTTGAGGAGCTGGGGGAAGAGCTCACTAAGCTTTTTTCAATCATTTATTAGTGGCCATGGCTCATCAAGGAAGTCCAGTTGATCAGAGGTCACATAAAGCCCAGCTACAAGAGAGGCAGGAAGAAGGATGCAGGGAACAACAGGCCTGTAAATATGGTCTAGGTGCCAGGGGARGTCATGGWGCAAATAATYTTGAGTGCCATCATGCAGACAATGCCCATGACTGGACACTGCTAACACAGGTTGTGCTATGAAAGGCAGGTCCTGCTTGACCAACCTGGTCCTCCTCTGTAAAAGTGTTAGTAACATACTTCAGTGATGAGGGAAATCCAGAGGATAYTGTCTACCTGGTCTTCAGTGAAGCCTTTGACTCCAGTTCCCACAGAACTCTGCTGGGAAAAGTGGATGCTGATGGCTTGTATTCTCCAAGTAAAAAAATGAAGCTGGCTGTGTCCAGAGAATAAWGGTGAATGGTGCTAAATCCAGCTGGTGGTTGGTCACAAGTGTGCTGTTCTCCAAGGCACAGTGGTGGGGAACAGCCCTATCTTTATCCATGATATGGATGAGGGGATCAAGTGCATTTACACAGGAGTGTTGACTGYTGGAGTGTGGATAGGCTCTGCAGAGGGTTTGGGACAGGCTGGATGGACAGGCTGAGGCCAAGTTTGTGAGGTCAAACAAGGGTAAGTACCAAGTCCAGCACTGGTCACAGCAACCCAACAGGATGGTACAGGCTGGGGGCAGAGAGGCTGGACAGATGTCTGGGTGGAAAAAGAACTGGGGGTGCTGATCAACAGCAGCTGAACATGAGCCAGATGTTCCCAGGTGGCCAAGAAGGCCAGTGGCATCCTGGCTTGTGTCTGCAATGGTGTGGCCAGCAGGACCAGGGCAGTGACCATCCCCTTGTACTCTGCACTTTTTAGGCCCACAAGTCCTGTGGGCAGTTGTCCCCTCACTATGAGAAGGACATTGAGGTGCTGCAGCACATCCAGTGAAGGGCAATGGAGCAGGAGAAGGCTCTGGAGCACAAGTCCTGTGAGAAACAACTGAGGGAGCTGGGGGTGTTTAGTCTGGAGAAAAAGAGAATTGGGGGGATATATAATACTCTGTACAATTGCCTGAAGGAGGTTCTAGAAGTGTGGGAGTTGGTGTCTTCTCCCAAGTAACAAGCAACARGAAAAGACTAAACACCCTCAGACTAYGCCAGGGGAGGTTTAGCTGGGATATTAGGGATGAATTCTTCACCAAGAGGGTTGTCAAGCACTGGAACAGGCTGTTCAGGGAAGTAGTAGAGTCACCATCCCTGGAGGTACTTAAAAGAAGCTGTGGCACTTAAGGACTTCATTTAGTGCTTGGCTTGGCAATGCCAGATTATTCAATGATTTTAAAATTCTTTTGCAGCCTAAACAATTCTATGATTCTATAATTGCACATCTTTTACAGACAGATTAATAAGCAGGCTTATAACCATTATGATTTTTTGCACTGTTTTCAACTTCTGTTTAGGATAGACACCTTTAGAAGATGTTGTAGTGTTTTTACATCAAAACCAAGGTCTCACAATAGTGAGATTTGCCTAATGTAGACCTTATTGAGTTCTGATGTTCAAGTTAACAAAGAAGAAACTTTCAGTGTAACTGTGGTTTGTAGGTTCACACACTGTTACAGAAAGAATGTAACTTGTATGGATGCTACCATTCTAACATATTTTTCACCATATTAACAGTAGTTTTGGGTACATCTTTTCTATCTTGGCTCTTCCCTTTAAAGTCAAGAGTAAAACTTCTTTAGAGAGAGAAGACTTATAGACAGTGATTTGAAAAATTCTTTGATTTTGTGCATGTGATATCAATGAGAATAGCAATGAACAGCAAAATGCAAGAGTGTCTATAATGGTAAGAATTAATTCTTGCATATTTTCTGGTTTTCTTCATATCTGTTTTGATACCTTGTAACATAAAACAAATATGATAATGGCTACTTTTATCATATAAATGTACGTGCAAAAAAAAATTATTCTATTTTCAGCATCACTCTATTCCCTGAGTGCTTGAAATAAAAAGGGCACCCAAATAATTAYCTGTTAATACCTTTCTTATCTGACTAAATGGAAAAGTAAAATGCGGAAAGAATTTCTAAAGACATAATCCTTTAGACCATGGAAAGAGAAAAAGGGAAGGCAATAGGGAAACAAGGGAGGAAAGAACTTCAACAAACTTTTTCCTCTTGCTGTGAAATAGTTTTTAATTGCTTCACAACTTGGCTTTCTTTGCAGCTGTGCTGTTACAGTTGAACTTCTTTAATCTAAAATTTTGTGGCATCTTTAACAGAAACTGGAACAACAGTTTTTAGCATTTGAATCAGATTTGCCCCACTGATCCAAGTGAGCAACACTGACTATATCAGTGCAGAAGTAATTGAACGTTCTCTTCTCCTTAGCACTCCATCTTGTCTTTTAATACTGCTTAAATCTTAGATGGTCCATGTTTATGCTACTTCTGTTATTTATGTTATGGCTGTTSAGAGATTTTAAAGTGTCACTTTAATGAGATGCAGTGTGCTTTGGAAGTTATGTTATTTCTGCCATTGTGCATCGCTCTTATCATTGTCATTACACAAACAATATCTATATCCTCCAAATMATTTTCCTCAACCAATACAGCAAGTAATACATCCAGTTCTTCTTATTTAATTTATGTTTGAATGCCATTAGAAGAGGAACCTCACCTCTATTTATGTCTCAATTATTTARTAAAGTGGTGTTTGCAAGGAAGGGAGTAGATAGTACCAAAAAGAGAAAACTTGTATTCTGATGACTATGCTTTGGACTTACTTTCTTGGAAAATGAAGCAATTTCTGTTGTATTCTGAAGTCAATGGATGAAATTCACAGAGGAGAAGTATGTATCACATTCCAAGTGTCCTGATCTGCAACATACCAATAAAATGTCTGTAAACAGTCAAGAACCTTTTAAGAAGTTAATTAACTATAAGGCAACTGCTAAGAGGGACCATAATGCATGTCAAATGAGGTGAGTGCAGACGTCTTTTATCAGCTTCCAGTCTCTTCCACAAATCTGGTTCATTCCATTACAAAACAAAAACAAAAACCAACCAACCAACCAAATACTAAAAACCAAAACACCCCCAAAAAACCCCCAAACCCTAAACAAAACACACACACACAAACAAACAAACAAACACCCAAAACCCAAACCAAAACAAAAAAAAACCAAAACAACCAACCACCAAAAAATACCTACAACAAAAACCAAACCCTTACAACTCAGCAAAACCAATTGCTATCAAGGTGCAGTAAGAGGCTTAGGTATCACTTCAAAGTGCAATCAAAGTAGGAAAATTAAAATAACTAATTATGTTTCCAGATCAGTGACTGATGTGAGATACAGAAAAAATAAATGCAGAGTCTGAAGGGACTTGGAGAAATTAGATTCTATTTTGCCATGAGGCTATTGCAATGTGTTCAAAATTATGCCAGTGTAGATGGATGTAATAATGATCAAGTGAGATAGCCAAAGACTTCCAGTAACATCAGTTTATCACAGGATTCTGCACCATTTTCTGTAATAGGTTCTGTGATGGTTTAAGGATATATGTATGTGTAATAGAGATGTGTGTAAATCTGCATATCCAGTTTAGTGTAGTGCCTGTGTTCACAGCTTGTGCAACAGGTTTGCTTTTTCTCTGTTATGGCAGATTATGGTCTACTCCCTCAAGAGGGCTTCTTCAGGCAGTTATATCTTCACTGGTTTCCTGATTTATCTAACTGGAAAATGAATAAGAACTCATGCATGATAGTGACATGAAAAAGAATAACCATATCTGAGTTTTTTGGTTTTTTTTTCAAGATTTTTACCTGTATTATGCAATTTAAYGAATAGTTTCAACACAGTATAATTATTTACCTTCTAAGCCTAGGGCTTCTTCTTCCTTACAGATGTGTTTACAATCCTGAAAGAACAGGGCAAAGAATGCTGTTGAATAGATTATGACTATGCAGCACTGTCAGTAACATCCTCCTAGGAAAGGAGGGTAAAKTGTCACTTGATGCATCAGTACTTGCAAGAGTAAAGTATTTGAAAATACTTAGTCTTACAGCACAGTCTTTCCAATCCCAGACCAAGGCCCAAGAAAGATCCAGTCCTACGTTTCCATGTCAGATTTTAATTTTTCATATCAGTTAATGACTGTCTATTTACACAAAGTTCTGGTTAGGACCTTGTGTGCCAAGATATGAGTGTTGCTACAAATTATGGCAGACCTCTTTATCTTCCCTGTTTCATATCATCTGAGGACTAGGAAGTTATCAGCCCTTTATTTATGGGAATTGTTTTTGCCYCATGTTTAGTCATATATTGTTAAGTGAATAAGCAGCATGTAAGTGGATAGATACTAAACACTGCTGAGAATGTTTGCATAGATATTACCAAAATGGTTTCAGCCAAGTACTGTTAGTCATTAATGTTTTCTTCTCTTCCTTTTTGTAGGCTGATGTCCTGTAGAACTKTTCTGATTTCTTCACAGTTTAGCATATTTCGCTCACATATTCAACATACATTAAGATATCTGCAGAAGAATAGGTCCTTGCTGATAATGAAAATGGTACCATATATAAAAAATAAACATAATCCCTGGGATTGGAGTATTTGTTTACTTCTGAGGGCTCCTGATTTCTCTGACTTTGTTCCACCCAGTGCATGTTGGGGTAGCATCTTGCTTACTCTGCACTGGRTATTTGGCCAGGTTCCTCCTGGTCCTTGTCACAGACACTCAGGAACAAAGGWTGATGATTGCCATAGACACTTGATTTCTGTGTCTCTCATGCTCTTGCAAGGGACATATTCCTCCTGATTACTCACAGTCCCTCTTGGCCAAAAGCAAAAGCAARGCTTGTTCCTGAATTTAAGACTCTCCTTTGGTGGAGGAAAAAACTAGATTTTGATTCCTGTGTGTGTTTGTGTGAACTGTAGGAAACTGCCTTTTGAAAAATCACAAGTATTGAAAGTAGTCACATAATTTCTGAGATTGTTCTCTTGATATTGAAATAGGCATTCAAGAACGTTAATCTGTACATGCTAGAAATGTTCAATTCAGTGTAATAAATGTGCTTCCTCTTTAGTTAGCAGAATTAATACTGTCAAGAAGACATCTGTCCAGGCTCATACAATTTCAAAAGGGATAATATTTTTGGGGTACAGATATTAAAGCAAATGGTGCTCACAGAGGGGCAGAAGGCATGAAAATGAGATTTACTTCAGATAGGTACCTAATTGTTCAGATGCATTTGTGAAGTTTGCCAAAGTAACTGTGTAGCAAGTAAAAATCTTGTGAGATCACATGCTTTTACTCAGAKTAGACCTACCTAGATAATATTTTTAAGCAGTCAGGATGGCARGTATTCATGTTACATTTATCTTTTCATTTTAGAGCCTCCAGAGGAACTCTGTTCTTGACTTCAGAGAGAGCACCCACTTCTGAATAGAAACATAATACTGTCTTTTTRAAAATCACCATAACTGGCTCTCATGTCCTTAGCAGGGATGTCATGTTTAGGAAAACAGCGATTCCCACAGGACTGGTTTCTTATTTAGTACTTCAAAAAAAAATTGTGTGTCTYAAGGGAGCTCCTAAAGGCATCTTCAACACCGTTTTTCCCTCTAGTCTCATTTGTTTTGATTTTATGAATCCCAGAACTCCTCACTCATGTGAGGTTGCTGAAGTATATGCTCTTGCTGCTCTTGCTGCAACAGAGCAGCAAGATGTGATGTGAAAGACGGGATTCTTGTTTAGGGATTACTACTGCCCCTTGCTCAGATGTCCCAGCCATTTTATTGCACACTTTACATCCAGATTTTCTTGTTTATCTGGCAGTTCATTATTTAAGACCAGCTTGTCAAAATAGGTTAAATATTCTTTGGGAAACATGGTCACATCTTTGAGACATCACAAATACTTTTAATATGAAAAGATTGGCTTGATAAGAGAAACATGATAAACTTGCATCCCCTAAAATACTTCTCTGCTTTTTCATATATATTTCTAAGAGTATCAGTACACAGATGACAAACTTYATGGCAATAAAGTCCTGGAAAAGCCACAGAGAGACACCAGCAAAGCAGTGAAAATGATTGCTGATGACTTGTTCTAACTGCTTGACCTTGTGACATCTCCCCCAGATATATGACCAGGATGGGACACTGCAGCACTTTATCGATGGWGGAGAGCCCAGTAAGTCCAGCTGGATGAGGTACATCCGGTGTGCRAGGCACTGTGGGGAGCAGAACCTGACAGTGGTTCAGTACAGGTAAAGTGATCTTCGATTCACCCAATGACACAAAATGGAAATGTTTTGTCAGGCTGTAACAATCAGGAGTGCTGCTGCCTTTGATTGCAAAGGCAGTATCAGAGCTTTGAAGGATGTGCTCACGTGGGGCAACACACGTGGAGTGAAGCTCCAGGGAGCTGGGGCAGCCCTGTGTCTCTTYTCTGACCACCACGGCACACAGAGCTCTCTGCACTCTTTCAAACAGTCTCATCAGAGGCAAGCCAACACAAGCAGTTCTCCACCCTTAAYAGAGATGCTTGTGATAGGGGAGGGGGGACAGTGGCACCCAGGGGCATCCTGAGGGTCAGTCATGAGGCGTGCGTGCATCTCGAGCTCTTTTGTTGAGTGCACCTGCTAGCCAAGAGTGCCMGAGCTTCTATTTCTTATGTTGATGGCTAGAGAAAGTCAAAATGTGAGGAAAAATGYAGAGAAATTACGGTGTATTTTACTTTGTACGTGCAAATAGATCCAGAAAACCCAGACAACACATTACGTAAATACATGATCTCAGCTACAAACAAATCTTTTGCCTTAGAATCAGAAGCAACTGCTTGGCCTTATTGAATGTGGTAGGAAGTGCATCAAAGAATGCCCTCGGCWCTGCCGAGTTGCAGTGAGCAATGAGTTTTGCTGGTTGCTTTAGAGAGCAGAGTTTTTTTACTTAGGAAAAATCTTAAACTTATTTAAACTACCTTTAAAATTAAAAATAAAACATATTAAAGCAAGCTAAAATGAAATACATAAAGTTTGATTATCCCATAGGGATCCAATTTAACATYGGTAAAATTGTTCAATTGCATTTTCAACTTTTTTTATTCTCTGCCCAGTTGACTAAACAACGCTGCAGTAAAAAAATAACAATCTTATTTAGACATTACAAATCTTTTATTATATACTTAAATATCTGCTATCTATAGCTAAGATGCCATAGGATTTTAAATAACGCTGGCTAATGAATAAAGATTGTTGTGATGAAAGGGTATTTTTGTAGGTATCTTGTGGACTGTTGCTCTGTGTGGTGATGTGTGCGTGCACGTATATATATACATATAAAATAAGAAAAAAAAAATATGCGTGTATATATATATATAGATGACAAAACTAAATGAAAAGTGAACATGAGAAAGTCATTACACATCTGTCAATATTAAGTGGATTTTACAACTCTCCTTTCATGATGGAGTTTTTACTTAGAGTTCCCTCTGTTGATCTGTTTTCGATTACTTCAGATCTTTATAAAATGAACTACAAAAACACAATTTAAAAAACTGGCATCCATCACCAGTGACTGCATCCAAGTGTAAGAAAATAGAAAAGTTGGACACTGAAAAACCAGCCTAATTTTTATTGTACATGGACGTCCTCCTCACAGAAAGTCAGCTGGTTTAAATTCATTCTGTTATGATTTGTAATATCTAAATGGAATTTTCTTCAAAGTGCTCTTGATTGATTGACCCTTAGCTGAACGTTTTGTTTTTATTTTGAGGCTGACAATAATGTTTGTTGGCATGTGTTCTGCTTCAACTGCGTTGGGACGCCATGAAGCTATCTTTATGAGTCATCCAACCACAATACTAAATACATGTCAGCAAAGGAAATATTATCCGAAAAGGGAAAAATCCCTTTGATGTACTTCAGCATGCAGAGATTTCTGCGAGTTTTGGAAGCTCTGCACACTTGTAAGGGACGGTGTACACTTACACTTTTTTTCCCTGCCTACTCCAAGCCCCACAGACCACCCATTGCTCAAAAACAGTTCTGCTCTTTCAGCGGCAAAGTGTGTCATTTGGTTTTAGCACATTCATTTGCTGGGCTGCTGTGTTTATGTTAAGGGAAGCCAAACTGAGAGATGAAATGTTACAAGGGTGAAGTACAAAGTAGACTCAATTTTTCTCAAGTTAAGAGATGCCGGTAATTTATAGCRTGGCTCCGATTTTCATTTTTATGTAACAGTGGAAAGAATTAACTAAATGCAAAGCTCTGGGAAGAAAGAGAGAGAAGAAGAGGAGGAGAAGGAGGAGGAGGGAAGATGAAGGGGAGACACAAAGGGGAGAGTTTTTGTCAGATATTCATAGAAGGCTAGGAAAACCGTTCTGCTTAGCTAGCAGTGCCCTCCTGAGACAGGGTGGCAGTAAGCGAGGAAAATAACAAGATAAATGAAATTTTTGCAGCTGCTAGTAAAATATTGAGAATCTGCACTTTTTTATTGATCTTTATGATCCTGTTGCCAAGAGCCACTTTGCGGTGACAAAATATGTTGACAAGTGCATATCTCACTGCCATGAAAAATGTGGTAGAAGATTCTCCTTATGTCTGCAGTGTTATACAAGGAACAAATTGCATTGCTACAGCCAATTCTTTACAGAAAGTCTAAATTTAAGGCCTACCAACCCTAAACACTTTTATCTTGAACTTCAGAATAAYGTTTGTAGCAATTCTTCACTCAGAAAACTGGTTGAGGCCTAACTTCTCTTTTTTTTTCTTTAGGTTTTTTTGGGGTTTTTTGGTCTATAGATGTTTTTCTGCCTTACATAAGCTGTTATAAAAAATAGTCATTTCTTGSTACTTTGACTGTATCACTTTGGTATGTAATCCTTCAGCAAGAGTGGACTGTTCCTCTTGTATATATTGAATTTCTATCCATCTCACAGGAGTGTGTTTAACTGTTCCATGTGAAGCATAAGGGAAAAGCCACTGCAAACTGATAACATTYGTCTTTTATCTTGTGCCTGATTCTAATCTTACACAGTTTTTGCTGCCATGTAAATGTCTTAACTACAGAAGTATCACTCTGAACCTATTTACATCAGTGTAAGATCAGGATAAGGTTCTTGTTTTTATACTGAAGAAATTAGGATTTTTCATCCCCCCCCCACCCCTCCTCAATTCCCACTTCAGTGGTCTAGAAATACCCGGTCTTCTCTCAAAGGAACAGTGAGAGATCACACTTATGAAAGGACTAATTTTCACATTCTAAATCATTGGCACTGTCCTCATGTTCCATATAGGGGCAGATTGTAGCGCTGCATGATCCAATTAACCCTGATTCTAAAATTTCCCCTAAGTCAAAGTCTTCTTTCTCAAAAACCCAAGGTCTCTCTTTTAATGGTATATGACTGCCATGAAAGGTCACTTCACACTATTTCAAAGCTCTTTCTAAATGAACTTATTCACATAAAAGAGCTGTTGTCTATTTAACCTTAAATATGTTAACTTTAGCTTGGATGACAAAYACAAAGCTGTTAAATGTCTGTACCTGGTGATCTGTGTACACCACTCAGATACTTATACTGTGTAAGCAAAATGTGCCATTCTAAAATCCCCCTGAAACAGACATTGCAAGAAAATACTTGTATTTTTATAGTATCTTGGTCCTTCTAAAACCGTAGTGTTTAATATGTCCTAGATACAACTGTATCTGTAATGTTGTTAGCCTGTGCTACAAGAACAAAGTCCTTCTCTAATGACAGATTTTAAAAGAATCAGTAGGTTATTCATTTAGTTATCTGCAGAAATGCTTCAAAAACAAATAATTTCTACTGTAATACCATGTACTATAAGATGAGAATGTTCTACTGCTAAATTATGCAATGTTTTCTTTTTTCTTGATTAGGTCAAATATATTCTACCGAGCTTGTATAGACATCCCCAGGGGCACCGAGCTGTTAGTGTGGTACAATGACAGCTACACATCTTTCTTTGGAATCCCTCTCCAGTGCATTGCACAAGATGAAAATTGTAAGTTCTTCCTTGCATTTCTACCTGTGTTAGTCATTAATTCCTCTTTCATGCTTAATCAGATATATCATAGAGCATTTTAGAGGGAGCTCTGTCCCTGGAACTTCAACACCAGTCTGGATGGAGCTTTGAGCAACCTGTTCTGGTGGTGTCTCTGCCCATGGCAGGGGAGTTGGAATTAAATGATCTTTAAGGCCCCTTCCAACTAAAACCATTCTGATTMTCTGATTCTATGGCATTTAATGACAGTGATAGTATATTTAAGGTAAGGTGATGCACTTAAACTGTGCAAAATGATGGTATGGTTACAATCATTGTTCTGTATAAGTGATTGATTTTTTGTTTGGTTCTCCCTATTGTTACCAGACCTATCACAAAACACTATCTTTCCAAAACAGTAATGCATTGCAAGCCCACAGGGTCTCTCTTGGTGATACTTTTTTCTATTACCTCTGACCATGTTGAGAAAAGCTTTGACTGGATGATTTCAGAGGTTAGATCCTTGTGGTTAAACATAAAAACTTACTTTTAAAAATACCAAGTAGTGTAAGTACCCTGAAATGAAAATAAATCTCTATCCCATCCTGACCATCTCCATTTTCATCCTTTCTTTTACCTGTTCTCAATATTTTATTTCTAGTTTGCTAGGGATCCTCCCAAAACTAAGCATGCATAGTTATGYATAACAGACACAATCTAGTGCTGTACCTTTGTCTGTAATAGAAGTGGGTGATCCAGGCACATCCTTCAGTTTTACTGCTTGTGTGTGAAACTTGTTTAGAGCTTGCATCCATTTTGGCAACTATAGATATCTATGTAGTAAAGAAAATAATAATGGACTCATTGACTTTGGTCTAAAGTAACCCTGTGACTGCCCACACGTAACAAATTACGGATAAGATGTATGTATTTGATCCTGTATTTGGATATTTAAACAGGATGAACTGCTAGGAGGAACAAGTCTCTTGTAGCAACTTAAATACTGAATCATGCAGCAATTWAATGACAAGATAGCAAGGATTAAGCTGTCAAAAGTAAACATCCTTYCCCATCTTGAGTTTTCAAGTCTGTTTGGCTTAAGAAAAGTTTAAAAGAAATGTAGTTACTGGCAGAAATATTTGCTGATGAAAGTCATGCCCTGCAGCGTACATTATTGAAATATTATTTTTACTTTCAGGAACCAAAGACTAAAAAGYTTTTTCTTCAAAGAAAAGCATTATGACTAAAATTTGTATATATTGTCTCTTGCTATTTTTCTGTGAGATAAATCYGAGTTTCATCCACAGAGACACTGACATGAGTAGATGAAATTAATCTCTGACCATGGAGCCAGCTGCAGACTGGTATAGGACTTAAGTTCCACTTAAACCASCAGAATATACCTTCTGCTTATCTTCTGCACAGGGGTATTGTAGGCAGCACAACTTCTCCCAATATTCCTTAGGTCTTTAGTAGCCTGATCTCATTGCTTCTGTGGACTTTTAGGAGTACAGTTTGAAGAAAAGAAATGAAAAGAAAAAGAGTGATCTCCTTSTTCTGAGTATATTGAGGCAAAATGATAGTATATAAATGTATATATAGTACCATATATAGTATATACATGGTACTGAAGAGACAGAAGGTGCCTTCTGTGTCTGGAAACTCGTGATAGACAGCTCCATTGATGTAACCYTATTTAGAAATTAGGTTCTCAGATACTAAAAAAAGAATAGATTAGGAAGGACCTCAACTGACATGAAATAAATATCCTGTAATAATATAATATTGGAATCTTTATGAYTGATCATAGATATTAGACTWTAACTCCAAAGGAACAGGCATGATTTAAAATATTACCAAATAATAATCTGTGGGGTTTGTTTGGGTTTTTTTTTTTTCTTTTTTTGTTTGGTTGGGTTTTGTGTTTTTTTGGGTTGGGTTTTTTTGGTTGGTTTTTTTTTGGGGGGGTTGTTTTTATTTTTTAATATTAAATATATTCCAGCTTACAACTAAAATTTAACTCCCAGGAATCTATCATTGTGGCTTACCAAAACAGAGTTGTAGCTTCTAATCATCAGGTACATGCTATGTACCTGTTTGTAGATATAAACAATTTGTGACAGTAACTAAGTTTGTGTACATAGACTTATATGTATATAACACCTAATWTAAAATTTTCCATTAAAATTTTATCTCATGAGCCTGAGTTTGCAAAACTTAGAAAGCATGAGAAGTTACTTGGTCCAGGTGGCCTAAATTATGTTTGTTTTTGCATCGTGGTGCAAGCTTTTGTCAGCTGACTTTATTTTTCCACAGGACCCTCATTCATTGTGTGATCTACATGGTTCTTAAGGTGTGAGGCAGCTGTTCAATTTCTTCTACTTGCTTGACCTCTGGCCTTTCTTGTCACAAAACATTCAAATTCAGCCCTAAATCACTTCTTTGTGAAAAGCATATTGCATTTGTTGCTGAAATATCTGAGTGCCTCATAAGCCATAGTCAATTGATGATCATATAGCTAGAAACGATTTTCATGGGACTTTGTATGCCTGTTTTGTAGGTGGGAAACTGATGCATGCAGMTCTCTCTGCCTGTACTTTGCAGTGTTTCACAGTGACCTACCTGCTGTTAACATCAGGCATAAGATACATTATGAAATCCCTGGCTTCTTACTGCATTGGCAGTGTGACTGTTTGTGAAATGTATGTAGTATAATGTCCTTAAGGCCACCCTTTTGTAGGATTACTACTGCTGCAGTAGATATTTAAGCCCTGTTATATCTCAAGGAGTGTCCTAGCAGAGATTTTTTTTCTTTTCTCCATGCTCTCAAAATTCATGCTTGTCTGTGATATAGGAGTCAGACATGCTCACTGCCACATGCAGGGTCAGGGTATCACTGKTGAAGTGGTGCAGCTTTTTCTTTCAGATGACAATCCTATAGTGTATTAAAGGTAAATCACAGTCAGGCTTCTCAGGGTCCTTTCAGTCTCATACACTCCCTTGCATGAATTTTATTTCAATGTCACAGAATCAACACCATCTATTCAGATCACTGTCTCATTCAAGCCCTTTTTTTTTTTTTTTTTGGTGTCTCCCAAAATTGTATTAGTTTTAAAAAGGCATAAAAATATCTTATTTACTTTTCTTGTTTTCTCCCAGTGAATGTCCCTTCGACTGTAATGGAGGCCATGTCCAGACAAGACACCCTACAGCCATTTAATAAAAGTAGCAAACTRTCCCCTGCCACTCCACAGCGATCCGTAGTATTTCCACAGACTCCGTGTAGCAGAAATTTTTCTCTCCTGGATAAGTCTGGGTCCATCGAGTCAGGATTTAACCAGATCAGTGTCAAAAACCAACGAGTTCTTGCAAGCCCAACTTCAACAAGCCAACTAAATTCTGAGTTCAGTGACTGGCATCTTTGGAAATGTGGGCAATGCTTTAAGACTTTCACCCAGCGGATCCTCTTACAGATGCATGTGTGTACGCAGAACCCTGACAGGTAAAACCCAGGCTCTCTTTATTTCTGTATCTACTGATAGCCAGATCCACTGCTTTCTTCTTTTATCCAACTGTTATCATTTTCAAAACCAAACCATTATTATGAGGAGCCTGTATGACATAATTCATCYGCAGCTGTGTGAAGTAAGCTGATAAAAACTATTGCTTGCCTTCACTATTTGTAAAAACATTYGGTGCCTAAATGTGCAGATAAAAGGAAATAGCTAAGGATATAATCTTGGCTTTAGAATGGTTTGGTACATCTGATGGAGGCAACAAAATAGAATGAAAATTTATGAATATCATAGATGGAAAAAATGAGGTCAAGATAATGAAAAGTCTCTCTGTCTTCCAAAGATAATCTAACTTGCTGCTCAGTGGCTGTCACAGTCATTTCAGGGTTCACCTATAGTGTGCAATGTGTATGAACTTAATTAAGTACTAAGAGGTAATGAATTGGAATTTTTTGCTTAGTACTATTTTTCTTCATAGCACGCAAACCCATAAATCGTACGAAGCTGTCAAAAGGAAATACCTACTCCACCAGTGATGTGGAGGAAAACAGATGCCACTTATTCAATAAACTAATATCCACACAGAAGAAAAATGTTGACTAGATACCTCAGAGTCAAAGTTGGTTTGAAAGTTTGTCAATACAGAATTTTATGGCTGTGAACTGAGGATGAAATTTAGCTGAACAAGTGAATTAAAATTTCAGGTACTCTGACCGGTGGCACAGTAAATATAATGGAACCATTATTTATGAATCAAAGCTGGTTCATTTGACAACTTTGATAGTTGGCAGGACAAAAGACAAAAATCAAATTAATTCAATAAAAAAGGCTGCCTGTGTTTTGTCTCTTCTTCAGCTGTGAAGATTTGAGCAGAACAACTGAATCCCTGGAAAGTTGTTCTAAAAGCAGCATTTAATTATGAATTACAGTTAACAAARCACTACCAAAAAATAGCAAAGAGTGAGTCTGTGCATGTGTTTGCGTGCATGTCTATGTCTCCTTGAGTATTTTGTGGACTATCTACATGTACACATATGCTTGTATGATTCTATGGGTATGAAAAGAATAACTCCATTTTTCCAGAAGAAAAGTCAAGCATGTTAGGAACTAATTAGATCCCAAGCTAATATTAATTTAAAAATAAAGAATTAATAATATTTTGAATGTAAACAAACCCTTTACACACTTTTCTGGATTTTGTGCTTACCTCAGCAGAAGCAAATGCATTGCTAAGGAAGCTGTAGGACAAAACTGGTAGTTTAAGTGTCACAGTGTAGAATATTAGTCTGCGCTCCTACATATCATGGACTTTCATGTTTCCGGAATTAAAGCATCCTGAGCATACTGTAAAAACAGTGCATCTGGCTGGAAGAGTCTAGAGACTGGAAAAGGCATGTTGTGAGGACCTCCACATACTTTTTCAGTGGTTCATTCAATCAGGTGTGACACCTAGATTTCATCCTTTACTTGAACCTGTGTCTTCCTTTATAAAGAAGCAAGTTGCAGACAATAATTAATGCAAGAAGAGTCTCTCTTCAGGGCACTATCCTTCACTCTAAATATTCAGCTAAATATTCATTTTGTCAGAGAAAGAAAATGAGGCTGTCTTCTTACCATTAGATCTTTCATTTTGGAGGTGAGAGATTTATTTTCTTGAAGCAATTTTATTTATTTTTATTTATTTTCTCCCAAGCAGTTGTGCCAAGTATTGTCTGAAACACACACTGGATTTCTGGTATTCACTTCTAAAAGTGAACTTTCTCGTTAGTAGGGTGCTGATTCATGCTGTCTCAGTCCCTCCTSTGCCTACCCAGCCAGCAGCTTCCTCAGGAAAGTCTGGAGCATTGTCAGCTCAGAATACCCTAGGGCGTAGTAGGAAATAATCTTGCCATGATTAAAGTCATTGCAATTCCTTCCATGTTTGAAATTACCATRAATAACAGGTACTGCCCTAGGATCTGGGTTCTCATATCCCTGCTTTGAAACCATGACAGTTTGAGCTTACATCACAGGAAACTTTTTGTCTTTTAGCAGGTACCAGTTAATTAGTGATACAGTGTCTAGAAAAAGGGGCCTTTGGTTTCTTAAAAATCTTGCATTTTCTAGAGGAAAGATTTTTACAGAGTTGTACAAAATTTCCAGGAAACATGAAACTAAGGAAGGATTTGTGAAAGAATACCTGCTTGCCAACCCAAAGTACTGGATGCAACTCTCTGGTTTTTATTTTCTCAATGACGTCTGCAGCACCRCTCCAGCTGATAAACAACTCCTCATTTACTGTCAGCATTTTGTGAGCACACCAGTAACTGCATCTTGGATGTGACTGAAGCAGCAGAGCCTGTCGTCTCTAAGAAATAGACTTTAGTCTATCTGTTCAGGCTTAGTATTTGTTTTGCAGCCATCCTGTGCAGGGAACACACCTTTGAATCTGTCCAGGAGTCCAATTCATGGTCTGAGATTTGAGAAAAGCAAACTATTTGAAGCTTGGGAAATCCAAACAAAGATAATACAACAACCGAGATTAAGAAAACATCTAAATGAGAGCAGCTATAAAACAGGCCATAATATACATAATTCCATGAAGTAGTAAAAAATAAATTATCCTATTCAACAGAGAGATCACTTAATAAAAATAATTATAAAATATTATTATTCACAAATAAGAAAAATTATTAAAATAATCTGCTGTGCTTTTTGTTTCATTTCAAGATTAAGATTTTGATTTAAAATAACTTTAAATTATTCACTGATTTACTTATATAGTTCTCCCTTTTCACCAAATTTTTAGTTACATTTTGTACGGCTTCTCTTTGAAATTATTGGTAATTGGGGTTGAAGTGGGTGTAAAATCTTGAACTCAGGGGCCTTTTGAGCCTTTGAGACTTTTCTAACCCTTGACCAGACAGAAGATGTTTGAGAAGATATATCTGGAAGCAAGAGTTGAAAATATATTTTCGTAGGAGTTTCTTTGTTTAT
>CADDXX010000054.1:2848798-2892307 GCA_902810485.1 Alauda arvensis | reverse complement strand
CAAAGGCTCAGGTTGGTGTTGCAATCTGTCTTCATCTTGTTGTTTTCATCTAGTAAAAAAGGGCTTTGATGTTTTCTTCATCAATCAGCTTTTTTTTTTCTCTTCCTCTCTTTAAAACTGGATCCAACATGATTATAACATAACAGATTCATCCAGAGAGGTGCCACATTTGTTTGTTACCCCTGAAACTTCAGCTGCAGCAAAAATGTGCTGTTTCAGAAACAAGGGATATTGATTTATTTGTATCTACTTAAATTATCTATGCTTGCCTGGCTTTGTGACAGGGAGGCAGCAGCACCTACAACTTCTGAAATCTGCAAAAACGCACTGAAACTCTCACTAATGAGTTTCTGCCTTGTTTTAAACCCCTGTATTTGACAACATAGTAAGATGGCATTTGTTAGTATCTTATCTAGATTCAATATTTTCTTGATAGGAATGAAACATAATTAAAATGTAAAATAAAAAGCAGAGGCACAGGAACTGGCCATTTGTGATTGTATTCTCATAAGCCCCAATTCCCACTTTTTACACCTCAGGTTTTTTTTTTTATTACTCTGAGACTAAATTATCTTGCCTGAGTATTTCAGGTAGAAATAAATCCCCAGTATGTGCAAGGTTATATTTTGTGCTATGTCCTGCTCCTCAGAGGTTGTGCTGACAGTAAAACCATGAGTAAACCTAGAGAGGCATGTTTAAAACCAGGAGCTGCATATTTTTTCCTTATTTACTCTTGCTGAATGATGCCAATTTGGTATTTTAATCTCTGAGAAAAAGCACTCATGCTTTACCATGTTACAACTTGGTGTTTCTAGAGCCTGCAACAATCTCACAGAAAATAAAACCACTTACCACTCGTAAATATGAATTAATAAACCTTTCTGAGCAACATGGTAGTTCTATCAGAGTGAGATGTAGTGACTGTGGTTCGACAGAGCTCGCCTCTATTAACTTTCTAAACAAGGCATTTTCCACTCATTGCACTTACGAATTTGGAATAAATCAGTGTCTGACTTTGAATATTTAATTATCCATTAGAAGAAAGTAAAGGATTTACTAGAAGCATTTTGTAAAGTCCAGGGAAAAAAATAGATGAAGTAAAAGCATCTAAAGGCTATAGTGAGGGAAAACGGAGCATCCAGATGTCTTTGTAGCAAGAATACCCTGCTGCTTTCCTAATTTCTCCTCTTTTCCTCATTTTGCAGCCAGACTTTTACTGTGCTGCTTTTTTTTTGATGGCTTCATCCTGAAATGTCTTTATCTGAACTTCCCAGGATCTGATTTGAAGCTGAGATATCATCCAGTTAGTGCAAGAAACTGGGCATTTCCAGATTGAGTCCCCCACTTCCCGAGGGCTTCCTTGCCACCCTTTAGTAAATCACTCAACTCTTCATCCTCTGATGTCTCATGTGTAAATTAGGATTAAAGTTGAGCAGTTTTGAGGATTGGGCTATAAATAGATAATCAAGAGCATGGGAAACTTCAGAGGTTTGATAAGTGTTTTCACTCTTTTCAGAGAAAATAATTTTTCAGCGGTTTTTGAAGTAGTGAAGTCAGGGTGAGGGGTCTGTTTGTGTAGGGGCTTCCATCCTGCCCACAGGGCAGATCCTGGCAACTGGTGCAGCTCTGTGTCTGCTGTAATTACTGCCCTGGCTCTGAACTTGGAATGAAATAGATCCCATCCTTTTGCCAGATACAAAGTTTTAGACAGTTTCAGGTTTTTTTGGTCCAATGCCAGTGAAGGCTTTTCAGAACCTTAGCAAAGCTCTAATTGATTTTCTTTTCTCCACACCACAAAGAAGGTACAAAACACAAACCCCTCTGATTATGGTGTAAATGAAAACTAAAACTGCTGAATTTGTTTCACAAGTATTTGTGCAGGGATCTGCTAAAGGCAGGCAAAATTCAGGAATTCCTGTAATTTAGAAGTCTTACCACAGATCTGTTCAAACTTTTGTGCTCTAAGTCATTCTGAGCAATTTTGTTTTAAGTTTTGGTGGCTATTTGCTGCAGCATCCAAATACCTAAAGACAAGTATTCATCAGTGAAGCTGCTGCTTTGCAAAATCTAATTTGCTTGAAAATTAACTGTTCAACCAGGTTTAGTACTGGTGAGCTGTTAGCATATTTCTGGCAATGGTGATCAATACATAAACTAGCATGAAATAAAATCAATTTTATTTTAAAGAGAACTATTTAATGTTGAAATTTTAATGAGATAATTTCTGTGATGTAGTGTTTGTTAATGTGCAAGTACTTGTCCTTCAGCTATACATTTAATTCAGTAAAGCTTTTAAGTGCGTGCTTAGATCTGCCAAATCAAACACGCAGTTAAGTAATTAACAAAGCAAGTACTCAATTTTTGATTCAGCTTTAAAGAACTAAATAAAAGAAATTCATTGTTAGAAATTATCTGCTTAGGATTAAACAGAGTGTGAAAGCAGTATTGGAACATTATAAAAGTTATTCAGTTGATATATTAACGTCTTTCAACCAAAGGAAAGATTTGGATTAACCAGATGGAGTCAACATAGAAGTCAAATCTGTAGATTATTCCAATGAATGGATATTTTTTCAGATGCATTTCCCACCATTTGCATGTGGATGCATTTGTGGCAGGCTGGTTGCAAGAGAAGTGCTGGCTGTGGCCCACGTGCCACCATGAGCTCTGAGAAGAGGAGGACATCCAACTGCTGCCTCCTCTTGCAGCAGCCTGGATATGCACAGAACATACAAGTGGTTATGCCAAAGGTATTGAAAGTGAGCAAATTGCTGTTCAGTGTTGGTAGGAGTGGTTTTAACCCTACCAGCAAGTGTCTTTGCAAACCAGAGCAAGTCAGCTCTCTTCCCTATATGGTATCTCCTCTGCCTTTACTGTTACCCATGGTGGTCTCCACAGTTTGAAAATAGGTTGTTATTTCTCAGGTTCTGACTGTTCCAATGTATTAGGTCTGATGTAGCCTTGATATAAGTGCAACCATGTGAAATGAACTTATGTTAGCTGTGAATTTAACCCATTTGTATTAGAAATGAATAGCACAGGGGTAGTCCTCAGGGTCTCAGGCAACTGCTACAGTGATCAGTTTGGTTGTTCTAATATAATAAGCAGATATTGACTTAGTTGGAGTGAACACCAAGATTTACTGTCATGAAAGCTAAAATATCGACTGAGGGAAAACCAGAGTCAATATTTACCTTGAGGGACAATAAATCTTGATGTTCACTGAAATATGAAGTCACTGTGATTTTCAGAAGTGTTGAACCTCGTTCTAGTTTATTCTGCAGGTGCTCATCACACAGACCACCTGAAGTATAGGTATGAATTTCTTTCCATGAATCACGTCAGTTGAGCAAGTGCATTTGTTTCTGTAAGGCCTTTGCAAGCCTGCACTTAAGTAAGTTAGGGAACATTATAAATCACACCAAAGCTGTTTGGTGGTTAGATGTTTGGATTTTTCATTAAAATGTAAGTATCAACTATTAAAAAAGAAAATAAGTAGATTAATATTTGTATATCTTGTTGAAGTAACTGTCCACATCAATAATGCTTTAGCAAGGGTTTAGGATTTGCATTTCAATGAATGGGAACTTTTATTAGGGTAAGCTTTAGCAGTCTGTCTCTTAAAAAGTAGCTTTTGTCCTTCTTCCCTTTAATTTACTGAGAACTGTGCCCATCAATTTGATTTTGGGATTCTGGTGTTAAAGCAGTGTTCCAGGTTAATTCTGACTACAAAGAAGGATACAGTGACCCTGGGAAAGGCAGCAGCAAAACTCCCCTTGGCTTCAGACAGGCATCATTTCAGCCCTTGGTTCATTGAGCCCAAAACTCAGCATGGAAATATGAATAAAAAATGAGGAAAGCAGTTAATTTGCCAAAATGCCAGAAGACTCTGTTTATTTCTTGAGGCAGTAAGGGATGAAGCCAGGCTGATTGCCCTGGGTGCTGATCTCTGCAGCTTCTTCCAGGTCAAGAATCTGCAGCTTCCAGCATCTTTCTCCCTCCATGCAGAACAACGGGTTCTTGTGCCTGTTGCATGGAATTAATTTCATTTTTGTCCTTCAGGACATGGATTGTGGCACTGCAGCTCCATACATGGGTGGGGGGCTCTTTGTGAAGGGTTTGTAAATGCACTGTCACAGTGGGTTTGCATAAGCTTGAGGAAGGGATTAAGCAGATTATTTTAAAGGAACTGTCGTCTTTCTGCTTGGGAAGTGTCATAGCCGTACGAGGGACTTCTGTATCTGCAGCAGAGGTAGTGGATGGCAAACTTGATGGGGGCCAGGAGACCTAGAACCATGTTGGATGCACTCTGTTACAGCCAGGGATCCATGGGAGTACATCCCAAACCCTTTCAGGATTGGGTGCTTTGGATTCCTGGGCTGGTGAGGCATTAGGGAGTGAGGACACCACATTCCATCCCAACTTCTGTTCAGGTGTTCAGGGTCAGGACAGGCAGGGGTGTTCCCGTGGACCCAGGAGGTGAGAAGTGAACTTAGAGTCCTCTGTTTTGTGGGACCCACAGAACAGCAATGCTTAGTCAAAACCCTTTGGAAATGAAAAATCAAGAGCCCTGTTTAAACCTCCTTAAGTAGCAGAGCTCCAAGCAAAAACAGGAATGGAAGGCTTTAAGGCTTTTTTCCAAATGGAAAAAAAAAAAAAAAAGAGGAATTGGAGGTGATTGAAAACAAATTATGGCAAGCCAGGAGAGAAAATGGGAGGAAAACATTCTCCTATGGAGGAAAGGACCACATGCCACATCACATCATTTTTAAATGCAACGATGGAGTTACAAATTGCATTCACAGCTTCCTGAACTCATTCCCACAGAGTTCCACCCGTGGAAATCTTGCATCTCCTTGAGACTTCTTTAAAGCTTAATGGCATCCAGGGGTGCCTGCTGTAACTTGTCCTGAAGAGATCTGTCCCTCCCGGTGACGCAGGTGGTTATTTACATCTCCCCAGTGTCCCAGAAGTGCTGCCAGAGGTGGCATTGCCCAGCACTGAGGCAGGGCAGAGGGGACAGCTCATTCACAGGAACGAAGTGCTGTGGTGTCAGCACAAGAACTTAGGAAAACAGGTTATTTGTGACATATTATTCAGGTTTTTGATGGTGAGTGTAAGCTGGGGGATCCTGACCAAAGAGGAAGTACTGCTCAGGTCAGCAGCAGCTCACCAGGCATCTGAGGTGCCACAGGGACATGCAGCCAGTGCTGTGTGTCCTCCCTCCCCCGGCACAGAGTGCAGTGTGTGTCTGTCTTCTGTCTGTCTGTTGGAGGAGGAAGAGAACTGATGGCTCTTCACACACAATCGAACGGTTTGACACAATCAGACAGCGGGCTAGAAGTGCTCTGTTAATGGCTTTGTTATTGTGATCCTCCCTGCTCTTTAAAGAGCACATTTGAAGTACCACTTCACATTATGTGTATTTGTGTCAGTGCCTATGGGATTTCTGTTTTGGCTCCCCAAGATTCTTCAGGTAGATTTGAGTTCACATTGCATCCCGTGCCTGCCCAATTCTGGTTTTCTTACACAGGTACTACAGCAGGTACGTGCCGCAGGAGGTTTGGAACACTTAAACACATTTATGGTAAATGCCTGGTGTTAAGCCTTTGTAGCTCTCCACAGGTAGGCTTTGCTGGTTAGGAGAGGTCTGAGGCTTAACAGATGTTAAGGCAGAACAATCAGAGGTCAGTGAGAAAACGAGATGGGATTCCCCAGCTCTTGGCCTCACCCTGGCTTCAGGCAGCAGGGTGAGTGCTGAGAGGCTGCAGTGCTGTGAACCTGCGGGATTCACAGTGGTGTACTCTAACCCTGGGGAAGGGTTATTTAACAGAGCAAGGAGAAGAATGTTAAATCCCCAAAGCTGCTGTTTGTACTGGACAGCCCCAGCTGCCCCACTGTGCCTGTGGAAGGGTGGGAGGGAGGCAGCATCTTCTGCCAACCTCAGCGTCCTCTCCAGAAGTCCGAACAGCAGGAACAGACCAGCCAGCTCTTAATAAAACATACTTACGAAGTTCTACCATTCTTGACACTGCCCTGTGAGGCACCTTCTCCCTGGGCTGGCCCCTGGCAGCCAGTTTTGTCCAAATTGTCTCTGCTCATTCCCTCTGTGATGAGGAGAAAACTGATCATGCCTCAAGCGCCTGTTTCCCTCACCAATCATCTCCTGTGGATGGCAGGGTGTTTTGTCAGAAAACATAGGCAGGCTGTAGTTTTTCCTTCCCCCTGTGGAGCAGGGAAACTAATAAATACTCCCTGGCTCCACATCCATCTCCGGGATGGATGTCTGTGGGGAACAGCGAGGCTTTGCAGTGCCTGAAGAGGGATTGCTGTTGTCCCCGCTGCAGGGGTGCAGGGCTGTGGCTGCAGGAGGCAGTGGAGAGGGCAGGCTGGTGGGGCACCATGGTGGCTTCAGCTGTGTCCCAGCATCCATGCTGAGCTTGGTGAGTGCTGCTTTTCTGTGCTCCCGTGTACACCCGTTAATGATAACGAGCCTGGCTGCTCAGCTAATTAGCAGTGCTTGTGGTGCTGCTCGCTCAGTGTGAGAGGCTCAGGTCTGTGTGCACTGTGTTCAGTGCACAGACACCTGCACATTCTGGGGTTAGGCCAGATGCCAGTGCCTTGGTGCACAGTCCTCACAGAACCTGAGAGTGCTTTCAGTTCAAACTTAAAGGTCACCTCGTTTGCAACTCCTCCATCATGGGCAGGGACACYTTCSCTAGTTCAGGTTGCTCARAGCYACATCCAGGTTTGTCATTTGTGCTTTATAACATTCAGGGGAAATGGTGCTAATGGTGTGACTTGCCTTTGCCCCCTTTGTTCCCTTCCCTTCCCGTTCTCCTCCTCTGTGTGAAATGTGATGATCTTATTAGTTCATATTGTCCTTGCCCTCACCAGTTCAGACTTTGATTTCCCTCTTTCCTGTCTTTTCACCTTTACATATTTTCCACTTTTCATCATCTGTTATTCTTCCTTCTCTGCTGAACCTATGCACAGTGTATAGGCAGACCCACAGTTAAAATGAGTTCCTGACATTTTCTGTTCCAGAGGAGTTTTCCTTTGCAAGCAGTCTTCCTTCCTTCTGAAATGAAGGTGATTTTCTGATGGGACACCAGTCTTGTTTTTAGACTGGTATCTCAATTTTCTTGTCTTTCCACCTCCAAAATGTTACAAAGAGGGTTTCTTTATTCTTGTGGCCACAACGTGTCTAGTCATAATCTGCTGTTTTAAAATGAAGCTGTAAAATATTAACCAGTAATATTTTGGGGGGTAGTTGGGAGGAAGCCTGTTGATTTATAGGTATTTTAATGTGGAGAATGAAATGGCTCCACAGCAGCAAGGCTGAGGAGATTTTGGTGTGTGGAAGAAGAAATTTTAGGTACCTTGTATTTTTCCAGGGTGGCACATTATGCTTCATGCAAAGCAACAGGGAATACTGTATCTTCAAATCAGCTTCTGCAGGCAAACCAGATTCAAAATAAATAACTTTTATTCATCACTGTAATAGAACTGTTGATGCATTCATTTATTTAAACCTAAAAATCTTCTGAAGTGCTATATCTCAGTGTGCTGCTTTTAACAACCTGAATATCTGGCACCTTTTGTCAAGCTTTTGGCTGTATTTTTTCTCTTTATGTAGATACCATAGTTCAGGTGCACACACTGCTGTGTTTGATGAGGAGATATGTTAGAGATAAGKCACTTGCAGGCAAAAAAGCATTTACCGTTTTTGTGTATAAAAATGAAATTTCTAGGATGCATGAAATTTCATTCTTTTATGGTAAATGGCTCATAAGAATGTGTTAGAAGCAAAGGTAAATGAGTGCTGATTTTAAGTTTGTACCTTCTGAAACACAAAAGGATGTGGTACATAGGATCTTGGTGAATGACTTGTGTTAGATTATACTGAGAACAGGCAGAGCAAATGAAATTGTAATGGAGTTCCTCTTCTGGCTGCAGGAAATAGCTGTTATTTATCCTGCTTCCGAAGATGCTGCATGCATACTGCTGTTCATTATATACTTAAAAATCCCTTGGCAAGTCAATAATGAGAAAATGAACTTAAAGCCATTACAACAGCTTTGGCAAGAGGAGTGTAAGCCAGGATATTTTTCAGTGTGCCTTTTTGTGGGCTTGGCTGAGGCGTTTCTGCAGACATGCTAACCTGGGCAGTTCAGCTGAAGAGTTTGGTTCTTTCTCCTGTCAGGTGCACGAGGCAGTCCCATGCTACAGTGAGTGCAATCAGTATTCCTGGGAAGTAGGACCATGGTCTCCATGTGAAATCAACAGCGAACAAAATTCCCTGCACTGTGGAGAAGGAATACAAACGAGGAGAGTCAGGTGCGTGAAGACAAAAGCTCAGGTGTTCCAGATCAAAAAGAGCTGATATGTTCTTGCATAAATCTGCAGTATCTGCCCATCTGACAGTGAGTGTGTTGCTGAGTCCAGTGTATTTCAAATGAAAACAAACGTGTGTTTATGTGCCATGGTTTACAGGAAAAGCATTTCAGGGATGCAGCCGTGCTTTTTCAGGARCATGGCATGATATTTAAATTAGTATTCTTCAGCCTAAATGCCATGTATACATAAAGCTCCCTGAGGTGCAGAGCCTCCATATTTTGATTTGCTAACATTTTCCCCAAGTAATAGCACTGCACGCACCAGAGTGGCATTCATTATTAGTGAATATGCATTCCCCAGGCATGGGGAAATGCTGAGTTATTTCCAAATGTTCAGATGTTACTAGCAGGAGCACTAAGATTTGTTCTCGCTGGTTGTCACTTTCTGTTTGCTCCTTTGTCAGCCGATCAAAGTTAAAATCCCTCTGTATGAAGTAACAAAAGCATGTTGTGCACGAAGCTGATTTCCATTTGCATTAACATGTTAATTCTGCTTTTTGGCCAGCCATGCTGCTTGTAGCTATTGTCATGTCTGTGTCTTGTATGGGGTTGAGAAAACTTGTTGATATCCATCGTGTCTGTGATAATCCAATTAAAATGTGTGTTTTCTGTGTAGGTGTGTGAGCACTGCTGAGGACCACAGTGTGGAGACTGTGCCCAATGCTCTGTGCAGTCAGGATGAAGTCCCAGAGGCAGTGCAGAAGTGCAGCTTGTACTGTCCCAGTGAGTGTGCAGTGTCTGACTGGGGACAGTGGAGCCCGTGTCCACAGGTAGGCTCTCCTGCCCGTGTCCCTGSCTGTGTTCCTCACACAGCAGTCTTCACTTGTCCTTCAACTATTTCATGGCCTAGTTATTTTCTAGGAAAGTAAATTATTTTCTGAGGGATGTCAGACTTAATGGATCCTGCCAGCATGGTTGAATCTGGAGATATTTATGTCACTACAGAGACAGAGCTCTATAGGAAGTTGGTTAGTGAAACACAGTTATTACTGTGACAGTTGATTCAACACATCCTTCCCCTTGATCTGCTGTGGGAGAGAGCCCACACAAGCAGAGTGGGTGAAGGACAGTATTCCAGCTGCAGGAAGGGCTCAGTGCCTTAGGAAATGTTTGCAGGGGAGACCTCTGTCAGTGGTGCATGACTGCCCTAACAACCTGCTGGTAAACCCTGGGGGGGGACACTCCTCTGAACAGGGCTTAGTCCTTAGGGAATGACAGCTCTTCCCTCCCAATATATGCTACTTCTGTCCAGTGTCTCCTCCTCCTCAAACCCTTGGGGGAGGATCTGAGGCAACAGCAGCAGAAGGGTATGACAGCAAGGTGCCTGAACAATTTGTCATGTCATGAAATACTCAAAACTTTGTGAATTATGCAGGGACTCAAGCCACTGTGAAGTGCTCTGTGTTTTCCTAAGYGTGCAAGATGGAAAGAAGTTGCAAATTCTGTATTATGAAAAGCTTCTAGCCTCAAACCACATGATTTCAGATCTGTTGTTTCTCCCTGATCAGTGTTGAAATAGGTGCCAGGTTTAATCTCGGAGGGGTTTTTTAATAGACTTGCTTGATGTATTTAAGTGACAAACATATATTCATTGCCCCCGTGTTAACAGGGCCATTACCAAAAGTTGAGTGGTTATTGGACAGGTATTTATACTAGTGCTGACACAGGTAATTTCCTTCCATAATATTTTGTGTAGCGTATCAATATACTCGGTAAGAACATGTCAAATAAAATCTTGTGTTTCATTTCCTGCCTTCACCTCCTCCTGAGCAGCATGGCTTTGATGAAGTATAACACTCTTGCAACCCATRYGAATGCTTGGATACCTTTCAGAGTCCCACTGTGGTTGGGCTGTTTCTTTGCCATTGACTTTTTCAGGCAGGGATTTTTCTTCATTTTTGCACTCAGTGAACTGATGCAGAGATCCTTGAGGCTGTTGGGGGTTTCTCAGGTGCCTTGGTGGCAGTCAGTTGGTTATGAAGGACTGCTTGAAGCTTTCAGCACCCTCATATCCTTAAGATGTGCAGACTTTTTGTCTGAAGGCTCTTTTTTTTTTGGCAATAGCGAAGCCTCTGTAGCCCACAGRAACAGGAAGGGGAAGCCCAGAGCTCGTGGGCTGCACTCCATCAGGCAGCACATCTCTTGGCAGGCACAGGGCCAYGTGCCACACTCCCTGTGCCTCCTTGTACATCCCTTTGCCATGGTGGATGTTAATTCATAAATGTGAGGGCATCTGCATGCCAATGCAATTAACTGAACAATATGCTTTCACAAGCTGTTCTGCAAGGCTTTGTTGTGAAACTGRGATGACTGTGTGCCGATGGAGCGTGTGTTTCAATAGTTCTGTCCAGATACGAGGCAATGAACAGCTTGAAGTTTTATGGGCAGATAAAGCCCTCCCTTTGATGAGTTTGTGGCAGTGCTGTCTCCCTTTTACAGCTACTCTGGCTGTTTGTGTTGTTTTGAGAGAGAACCACACAGCACAGCCCCTCCCRGGCTGCACATGCTGCACACCTCCAAGGCAAATGCTGSCTTGCTGTTAGTGCAGAGTGRCTGTGCTGTGTCACTGGTGTCTCTYTGGTGTGTGTGGGGCAGGGATTGAGGGAATCACAGTGGCTGGAGTGAGGCACTGCCAGCCAGGGTGATTAAATGAACCTTCCATTTCCTGAACCACTGGGAGAGGCACTTAGGGCAGCTACAAGTCACTGGACTCAAAAATTTCAAAAAATTTGAAAGATCACATCGCATTGCAATGAAAAAGCAGAACTGTGCATCCAGGCTGCTCTATTTCAACCACATTTACGTTTCATACCACAATAGATARTACTCTTTTAGTCATGGCACTCTCATGAGGCAGCTGCCAAAGACCATTCCAGGAGGTGTTCCTGTAGTTCTGGTCATGTTTGGCTTGCTGGAGTTAAAGAGGATTTATGAAACGKGACAAATTCTAGTTTGTAAGAAATGAACAATCACAATTTCAGCCTCATCTTTGCCTGAGGAGCTTCCTGATTTGAGAAACTTACCTAAGATTTTTGGTTAGGTGAGAATTCTTTCCCAGTYGCTTTGGTGTTCTGCTCATGTTTTACAGTGTTGATAATAAATTCATCCTGATAGCAGAATAACTAACTCTTATCAGCTGAATATAAAAAGGCCTTTTAGATTATCCGTTGTACCTTTTGTCAATATGTCATTGTACTCTGGATACTTTCTAGGGTATTACTTGGTTTTATCTTGTAGCAATATTTTTCCCATGTGAATTTTCCACTTTCAGGATGGTAAATGATCTTGAATCGTGTTGAAATCAATGAGTCATAAAGGGGGTGACTGCTTTGTCAATGGAAAGTATTTTCTTCAATTCTTTTCTGCTAAAATATTGTATTGTTCTACCTTTTTTGGCTGCATTTCCCTTTTGCCTTTAAACACTTYTGTGGTCTTTTATAATTTCAGATGCTCCCACAATTCTTTTATGTGTGTTTTTCAACTGAATTACATATTTTGCATCTTGATTATGGTGCTATTTAACACTGCTACACAAAGGTAAATTTTAATATTTCATCTAATGGTCAGAAACAAAGCTGTCAGAAATATAATACCTCAAGGTTGCTTTGAGGTTTTGTCTCCGTACTGGATTCAAGAAATGCATAGTTACTGATTTAAATCTTCCCTATTATTCTCACTTTTTCTTTTGAAAGAAGTAAATTCAAAATAGTTTTCCCTGTGGTTGAAGACTRTTTTTTGGCTTATAATGTTTTGTTCTTTGTCATTAAGTAACATCCAAGTGACTTAAATGTCAAGCTTTAAAGCCATTGAAAATAACAGTTTGAAGCTTGCTAGTTAAAATCAGCAAAAAAAGCCAAACCAACAAAAACCCACAAGGAAATTAGGTTGACTTGCGTTTTGCTTAAGAGATTTCATATTTGTTCCAGGGACAATAGCCTGTTCAGTCAGACATCATCACTTGATTGCTCAAAGACCCAGCTAAGCWATCTGGGAACTGAAATCCTGTCATCTCTGTTACATATTCAGTGATGGAATAACACACTCTTCCTGCGGCGTCTCGACTTTGTATTCATCTGACTTGGAAATGTAATTAATTGACTTCAATTGAATTCATCAAAGCATTCTTAAAAAGAGTTAATATGCGAGTGGCGCTACAAGTCCCTGAAATAATTACCTCAAATCTATTTCGTTAGCTCTCTGTTGGTGGATGGCTGTCGCAGCCCCCGTTGTGGATTGGAGTGGCCTCCTTGCTTGCCTCAGCTGYTGGCATTTCTAGCAGCTAATTCCAAGAGGTCTGAAATTAGTTAATTATAGGAGGTTGCGTGTGTAGTGAGTGAGAACAGCTGTCTCCATTTCAGCGAGCGTTTTCCTCATGGATCAATGGCAATGTGCCGCGCTCAGGACTCGCCACAATTGAGTTACTGTTCCCTGGAATCAGCAGGGGAGTGGGATGCAGCTGGCCAGATTAAAAGTGTCACCCAGTGATACAGTGAGCTCTCAGGTCTGCAGTGACTTTCTTTGTCCATGCAAGTTGGAGTTGTTACAGTTTGGGAATGCCAACTGGAAGAGAAATCASGGACTCCTGGAGACGCCGGGAGTCGCTGTGTGGATTACCAAAGTCTCCAGCACCACTGGTACCTGAACACAGAATGGGCAAGGCTGGAAGGGACCACTGCAGGTCATCTAGTCCTTTCTTTTCAAGCAGGATTCCCCAGAGCACGTCCTTCAGAGCTGTGTCCTCAGACAGCTTTTGGATATCTCCTGAGGGAACCCCCCAGCCTCTCTGGGTTTGGCACGTAAGTTTGGCAGAGGACCTGCAGTGTGAAGGCTGTGCTGAAGAGTGAGGCTCRCACAGAGTTGTCTTTCTAGCCCAGGAGATAATTTATTCAAATCAAGCATGAGAATTATGCCGGTCAAGGCTTTTTTGGAAGAACAYTCACTGCTCCTTTTGCATAACTGTGACTTGAATGTTTCTGTATGGCTTTGTCCAAAAAAGTGGGTAACTGCTGTATTTYTTAGATTAGTGGTTTTATTTTTATTAATCTGTGTTAAAAATCACTTTTTAAAAAGTARTGGTKCTGTGTGGAGGCAGGCAAGGTTTCAGAACCTGGATGCATCTGAAAAAGAAAATGTATGCAAATATATTTTCGTTTCAAAAGACTGCTGGCGTTATTGTGAATGGTTTGTTAAATTGTTACAAAACATCCACMCTGGCATGAACAATGTAACAGTTCATTGCTCTGTTAAAAATAGTCAAATACAGTTGCTGCCTTTGCATTTACCTTACWTTGAGGTTGCATGTTTCCTTATGAACAGCCAGTTAAGAATAATGCAGGCAGCTATTTATAGYGCRGGATGCATTATGCAAGCTGCTTGATAAATTAAACAGCTTAAAGGGCCCTTTAATGGGTTATAGGCTCTGTGCTGTACAGTTATGATGCATATGAAAGCCTGGATCAATGGACAGCTCTTAAATTCCATCTCAAAGAGGGTCTAATCGTGTATRTTAATGTGTGACATGTTAACATTTCTTACACTGCAACTTGGCTTCATAACCTKGCAACTTTATTTTATTTAATACCCTTCTCTTCCAGAACAAACTTTCAGTGCTTTGTCAGTTCTGTGATTGTCAAAAGCAAAGGTTGGGTGCATCTTTTGTATATGCTTTTGTCCCTCACTTTTTATGTTAGCTTGAAATAGTGACAAGTGGTCATGGTAAAGAAATAGCTTTGACTAAAAGAAGTATTAAAAAATGCAGTAGTCAAGAGTGCCAGGAATTCCCCCATAGAATCAAGATGATGGCTGTTGTAATTTCTAAGTGGTCCTTTGAGAAAAACTTYGATTTATTCCTGCCTTAACATTTTATGGATCTCTCATTGCTTCAGAATATTTTGTTTCTGTAGTGGTTTATATAATCTGGCCTGTAGATCTGTGGCTCTAGCTCAACTTCTTCATACTTTATGAAAAAAAATAATAGAAATGGTGAGATTTAATACTATAAAGTGGGCTGGGAGAGAACAGTTATACCCATCAAGAAACCTACTGTCTGTGTATGGCATCCTACTGCTGTAGGCTATTGATGTGCCACCTGAGGTGGCACCCCATTAGTATTTTCATCCAGAAATTAATTCTGTTCCYATCACCAGAGGATGCATATGCCAGAATTATACACCTCAGTGCTYACAGTCTTCAGCAAGGAATCTGAACAAGCAACATAGTCTGGAAAACTCAACAGCCAAACTGATTTGCACCTGATCTTGAATGTACACAGAATTCTCCAGGCCACCTTCTACTTCCATGCACCACAGCTGCCTCCATTTCTTAGGACTTGTTTCCTCTCCTGTTATTTATGGCCAGTGGGCACCCATAATCATTGTCCTTCTTTGATCCATAAATCTTCATTTCTATTCTGGATGGTGTCAGAAGTGGGTTTCAGTTTCCCAGAATAGGGAACATTTGCTGTTACACCCAKTTCTATCCCATGGTTACATYCCAAATACTCCCTACTATGGAAACCAGTTAAGGGACTTACAACCACAGGCATAAAAGTAAATATCATGAGCATAAAGGAATTATCTTAGAAAGACAAGTCAAACTCCCACTCCTGAACACACCTGTTGTAGRCACCTGCATTTTYTTATGCTTCCACTGTGGAAATGTTGGCTRATGCTGAGCACAAACCAGTTGCAACAGCCTTACAGGAGGTAATGCCTGACTTGATGTGAAAAATAATTTTAAAAGCTTCATCTGCCCTCAGTGAAAGCACTAGTTACTAACAGAGCAATAGAAAGTAGAATAATGTCTTTGGAAGTGTAGCATCTGCTCTGTGGGAAGAGAGGAGTTGTAAATGAAGATACTCAGTAAAGCATTGCTGAATCACAGTGGGCTTTAATTATTTAAACCCCAGAAACTGTAGATTCATGCATGCTTGTGATTAGAAACTTGGATCCCTAGGGCAGATCCAGTCTTGATCCATGTACCTGAATGGCACCTTCACTGTTTTGTATGGAAGATTACGTGAGTTTTGTCATTTTCTTCATTTCTGAGAATATTCAGAATCAACCTTGCTCAAGTCTTAATTAATCCCAAGGTAATTTCTTACTTTAGGTACTCAAGAAATGCTTCTTTCTTTTGCTACCTTTTCTCTAAATTGCTGACTGCTATTTCTGTCCTGCCTCCTAAACCTGTGATTTGCCAYTGATGGTGATTGGTTTTGCTCTCAGTATTTTCTAAGATCACATTCAGGACTAGACATGTCCTGTTGGCATTGCTTGTGTCAGTACCCTCAGCATCCCCCCACTGGAAACAATCCCTGTTCTTTACTTTCTCTGTTCACATCCCCTAATGACACCGAGTCTGCCAATCCATTCCCCAACCTTTGCCATGTCATAAATATTTGTTCCAGCCTGGGTTTTTGGAGGGGTCCTGCAGGAGCTGTGCACCCAAGCCCACTGAGATTTCAGGGTAGCTGGATACTCAGCTCCCTCTTGCTCCTTTGAAAAATTCCAGCTTTCATCTTTTTCTTTGCAAGYCATTCCCTCCTGCTGCTTACTCAGTCCCATATATATTTGGCTCAGTTTTTTTTTACGTGGTTAACTTGAAAGAGCAAGGGCAGAAAATCAATTACAAAACTAAATTGACTTCTCAATTGACGTTAAGAGAAATTCAACAAATAATATTACAGGATATTAGTTACAGTTTGGTGACTTTGAACTTTTGCATGTTTCCCATGTCCTCAGCTTGATTAAATGAATGCTTTTCCTACAGAGATTCCTTATTATTCAAGACCAGTAAAAGTGAGGGGCTTATTGCATCARCTCTGGCTTCTGAGCACCATGGCTCATCAGCACAGTGAGAATTCTGGCTTCAGAGCATCAATAAACCAGTTGTTTGTGTGGATCCTGGCAAACACCAGATAGATTTTGACCTGTTGGACTGCTCTGCTGCCCACCAGGAGGATATCTGAGAGGGAAAGTGGTCCTGCCAGCCAGGAAAKCTCTGAGGCTCTGTGACAGCTCTGGGCTGCAGCAGTGTCCTGTAATCAAGCACAACAGGGGCCGTGTTAGACAGGGGAAAAATACTATTTTATTAAAAGAATTTACTTATCTACAAATGAGACATATTTTCTGTCTGCAGGTTCTTATTTTAAAAAGAGCAAAAGCTGGTATTTCTGAGCTGGCACAGACAGCTTCTGTCACAGCATCCATTGATTTTTTTTTCCCCCTTTGGTAGCATAATTCAGAGAAACATTAATTAGGAATAGCTACTGAGATACATGCTTTGATTGTTTTCTTTAGTCATTTTGCTTTATTGGCAAATCATTTAAGTTATTAGTGTTAGTTGTAAGAATGAACAATCAGATTAGTTGTGAAAAAGGCAGTAAACTATTGGTAAACACTTAGCAWAGGTTTAATTTTCAGATAATTAGAAACAATTTGGTATTTTAGCTGACCAAGGGTATTCAAATAAGATTACCATTTAAAATGATTTGACAAGGTGTGTGTCAGCAATAAAAATGAAATAGATTTTCCTTCATGTAGTGTAAACATAAGGAAAATARGCCCTGACAATGTATTTTAAGACCAGACCAGACTTTTTTCCCATTTGTCCTGATATTTATTCTGTTCAGTTTTGCTATCATCAGTGCAGCTAATCCAGTTTACAGCAGTCTGAGATCCAGATTTATGCTGCAAGGCCATTGCACTTCCCTTTAATATTCACAATACAGGAATTATCCACACTTCCACCCCTGCAGGGTTCAGTGTTTGCAGGCTGYTTGTTGCATGGTAATAAGCCTGTGGCTTTAAACTGTTACTTATTTTTTGTAATTATAGTACTCTCTAGAAAAATCATGTTTTAAATCCCTAAGCATTTGTGAAAATGTATTACTGTATGCAATCTTTTGTTTGTTTGTCTCCTTTGCTGTTCCTGAGCAATCCTAATGAGAAACTGTTAGGAATTAAATGGGTCATCTTGTTCAATAAATGGCAGTGAATATCTYTAATAAGGGATTTATTTCCATTAGGTTTGCTGTGGCCACTTCCACTCACCCATTCCTGTTACTGGATTGTGGGAAAATAGCTCTGTGCTGCAGTGSTATGAGAGTGAGGATTGAGGGCTGCTAAAAACAAACAGTTTTCATGCCTGAGATGCACAAACAGAAATGAAAACCTGCCTCAGTTGGTTCMTATTCCTGTGAAAATGTAAACAAGCAAATCCTGGTTTATAGGCAGCTGGACATTAGTAGTGGTATCACATACACTGGAAAGTCACCTCATCTTGTCAGCATCATAACTGATATGCCATTACAAATGTCCTTCTGTGAAATGAGGGCTTTGCTGGAACATCAGCTGTTACTTAAAAACACATTAATTGTGACAAAAACCTTGCCCTGTTATTCAGTACTGTGGCATTTTACTGGAAGTTTTGGAAGGCGGTGCAAAGCAAAGTGGTGCAGCCTTTATGACCTTGTCCCTGAGGTTCCTTACCAAAAAACATGGAAAAAAATAGTATAGGAGGGTTAAAATAGCAAAACCGGGTGGATAAAAGATGAGTTTTAGTAATACTGGATTCTTAACTTYGAACCACATTTCTTTTCCTTCATATGCTTTTAAGTATTGTCAGAACAGGAGTGGGACTGTATCCTAACTCCATGAGGCCATGAGTGTGCATGGGCAGCCCTGGTCAGTGGTGTCTGTGTGATTTCCTGGAGGCAGTGATGTCTGTGTGATTTCCTGGAGTCAGTGATGTCTGTGCCATTGACTGGGCTCTCTGTACTCTCCATCCCTTCTCTGCCCAGGTGTGTGACCCCAGTGTTATGCAAACCCGAACCCGACAAGTGCTGAGGTCTCCTGTCAGTTCCAAGCCCTGCCCTGAAGATTCACARATGAAGCCATGTATTCTGAATCAAAATTGCTTCCAATACCAGTACAACCTAACAGGTAGGTRCAAATTTTCAATATGCCCTTAGTATGTGTTTTTAGTTATGTTTGCTTGGGGTGTTGGTTAAAGCCTGGACATCATTGGTTTCAATAAAGTTAATTACATGCCTACATTTTTACACATTAGTGGACATATGCACAATTTTTTTAAGTTGTTGTTGCAARGACAYTGGAAATAAAGCATGCTRAATGGGWTTTTCARTGGGTTATCAACAGAATTAATCACRAAATYCCAATTAAAAGAGTATCATCTGTGTGGTTCTGGTGAGGCCAGTAATACCAACAGAAGTCTGCTTTGAAGGCAGTATGAGTTATATGGGTGGGCATTGGATATTCAGAGCAAAATGCATTATTTAGGACCTTAGAAGCTATTGGTTCTTTTGCAAACAAATGAACAAAACAAAACTGAAAAATCCCTTTTGTTTTGACCAGCTGAAATAAATAAGAAAGGCATGCAGAGGAGAGATCTGAGAGGAGTTTGGGGGCTGCTGGGAAGGGAGAACAAAGCAAGATAAAATATATGAATATAAACTCAGCCTGTTTGTAATAAAAGCCCTAGAAACACAGGCAGCAGGATGATGCCTTTTTTATCATCACATTTCAGAAATGCAGAACATTTATGTGTTCATGTTTATCAAAGGTGGAAAACACAAAGTAATAGGTTTTCTTCTCATCCTTCTTATTTATTGGTGGTGTATGGAAATTTTAGTGGCTTCTGTTATGCTTTTTGTTTATTTTAAATGGTGTTTTAAAGCTTATTTCAGTTTAGCTGTATTCTGACCAACGTAGTTTCAGACACGTAATAAGATATTAATTTTCTTCCGCTAGAAATACTGCTTTTATTTCACGAGGATGAGAGTTCAGTTTTACATAATGGATAGCTTAGCCTCGAGACAAAAACAGGTTAAACCAGAGTTCCCCTTCAGAAACTTCCCCAGCTGCTTTATCAAAGTGGAATTTCACTTCAGACAATGGAGTCTTGTACCTGTGCCAACTGGATGGAGCTGATAGCCTTTATCAGTGTTCAGCATGTGCACTCTGATGTACCGGTGTCGTGATGGGATGTGGCATCGGCCTGCCAGGAGAGCGTGACTCCTCTGAGGCTTGCCTGCCTTTGAGAACAACTTTCTTYTGTGGAGGGTTGTTCTTGGGTGTGGGATGCCCTGACATGGGGAAGTGCTGCTGTAGGTGGAGGTAACACCCGTGTTCAAGGCTTCAAAGCCAGGCTGGATGGGGCTTTGAGCTRCSTGGTCTAGGGGAAGGTGTCCCTGCCACTTCAGGGAACTGGAGCTACACAATCTTYAAGGTCCCTTCCAAGCTGTTSTGTGATTGTGTGATTCTGTGTTGAGTATAAAGGTGACCTGCAGCAGTGCTTTGCTTTGTGTCTGCAGGATGGAGCGGGTGCCAGCTGGGTGCCAATGCCACCTGTGGGCACGGGGAGCGGCGCCGCCTCCTGAGCTGCCGGCGCAGCGACGGGGCCACTGTCAGCATGCAGCTCTGCCAGCAGGTGAGCAGGGCTGGGACACACACAGAGCTCCCTGGGTTTGCAGAAAGCTGGTGGTGCCTTCTGATCCACGCTAAGACATTCCCCATAAATGGTGGAAAAGTTTTGTGTGGTGCTGGGGGCACACAGCTGGGGGTTTTGGGAAACAGGGGTGTCAGTGGGTGGTGTCACTCCGTGACTGGAACACACAGGGCATGGCTACCAACCCTGCACCATCCCAAAGCTGGGGATGAGGGAGATAGTGGCCTGCTGTTAGAAATCAAGGGTTGTCCTTTTGGAATGAGACCCAAACACTGAGGGATGCTTTCAACGCTGAAACCGCATTCAGCCACTTCACCCTTGGGAAAGCTCCCTGGAAACACCATGCTGGTGCCACTGCCAGTTGTTGTTTGGGTGCTTGGCTGTGGCAGGAGGTGGCTGGGGCCTGGGGAAGCTGATGCCTGTGTTTGCCTGTCACAGCTGCAGCTGGAGAAGCCCGTGCCCACGAGCAGCAGGTGCGTGGTGGGGTGTGCYGTGGACTGCCAGCTCTCCCCGTGGTCAGCCTGGTCGCAGTGCTCCCACACGTGTGGYGCCGGCGGTGAGTCCCTGCCTGCCTCCTGACCCCCCTCACCTCAGCACCTACAGCCCCAGCTGGGCTCACACAGTCCCTGAGTAGGGGTGCAGAGCTCAGGGAGAGCCTTGAGCCACACCCAAATCCTTCAGAGGAGGCTTTGGACACTGAAGATCCTGAGGTGGTGGATGTTTAGACCAAAGCAGGCTATTTTCAAAGTGCTCTAAAGTGAAAAATGCAACTTGGGGAACAAGTAGTCAGATGTCTGGAGGATTATTTATTAATTAATTCAAACTCTCAGACTTCAGTGGCAGCAACTGTTAACCTCAGAGATGGAATATGTAAAACTAGCAAAGAGCTTGGRAGTGTTACAAGATTCTGAAGAGATTCATAAATAAATACAAATTCTCTGGTGAAGGAATTTTTTAGTAATGTCATTGTATCCCATTGGAGAAAACACACAAAGGCTATTTTTCATCATTTCATGTATGCCTCATCTCCATCTTGCATCCAGAGGTCCCTTAACACTTATATGACCCCAGTAACTTCAGCAAGACTTTCTGTGGCCAGTGGTGCTCACCAGCATACAGAAAGTGAAAGGCTTTGGACCTTTTTCAACTTATGTGATTTAAAATACCCTTTGAGCATTGACATGATGAAATGCATTGAAGGTTTTATTCTCAGTAAGCTTGGGACTTTATTTCCCAGGCTTCTGATGTGCATTAGATGTACAGCTAATGGTCTTTAAGATTCAAAAGCCATAATGTATATTTGAATCAAATTCACTTAAGGTCAAAAAGAAAAAAGCTCTTAACTTCCATAAAAGGATTCCTTCAGATGGATTCCAGAGATCAAAGCGTGTTACAGAAAAAGCTTAATATTTGGATTAGTGCTGTTCTTTCTTTGCTGAGCTTTTAGCCCGTTTGTGAAGTAGTGCTTTCTTAACAGAAATGAATAATTCATGGACAGTGTTTTAACAACAACACACTGGAAGTACTATTAATTCCAAATTTTTTTTTTTCTTTAAAATCCATTTTGGAKTGTTAATGCTTATGTTGCTGAAGAAACTTAATTTTTTGAGTGTTCAATCACTTACTAAGTTAAACAGAGTACAGTACAAAAGCAAGTTGGAATGTTTTTATGGTTTTTWGCATGCTCAAGGAGCAGCTCACCCTATATGGTACCTGAAGGTTTTTTCATCCAGAGCTTTTTCATTGCATAGTTTGCAAAAGGAGATACTCAAGTGAGGATGTGTCTTGTATTTGGCCCCTGATCCTGAAATGCTTGTGCAAATTCCAAAGACTGATTGAAGAACTGCCAATGAGTACAAGGAGTTACTTCATGTCCTAAATCAGAGGAAAGCTGGAAACATTTGTGCCTTCCTGAAAGAAACTYTGCAGTGAGTGTCCTGGCTTTAGGTGCCAAACCTCATTGAGGCTGCTTGACCCACACAGTCAAGCCCAAGCTCAGCTTGGTTTATGGGCCATCCCTGATCCTCAMAGATCATGAACTCTGCTGGCTGGGGAGCTGTCTTGTACAGGCCACTGTACCACTGCTGTTGTTTAACATGGATTTAAAAGCTAGAGATGCTCTTCTGTGAACCTACAGCAGCTAAGCAGCTGGGAGAACTGCCCTACAAGCTGTGTCATGAAGAAGCCAAGTTTTGTTCAGTCCTTCTCTACCACTTGAACAGCTTTGCTGGGACCCAAGAGTCTTCTGAACCTCATGCCAAAGCAGGAAACAAAAGTACTCTGCTTCCAGGCTATTCTGAGCACACAGTTTACTTTCCTGCAGCCTCAGTCCTGATCTGACTTCTKCTGTATCAACTCAGAGGTGTGGAGCAGCTGTGGAAGCAAACATCCCTGGTGGAGGGACCTTGGCACCAGTCCTGTGGCAGTGGCCCTTGGGTGGTTCCAGCAGCACAAACAGTGGCACTTCAGCTGCTTCACAAGTGCCAGTGGGTTGTAAACACTCCTGGATGATGGCAATAACAGAGAAGACTTTGCTTGTGCACTCACCTGCAGGTGGTGCTTCAGAGGAACACATGAGAGTTTCCAGCCAGAAGGGTCCTGGACTGCGACACATTTGAAGTCACCCTGAGTTTCTCATGGACATTTGTTGGGAGTAGGATGAAGCCTCAAATTAGACAGGAGAAAACAAAGGATGACAATAAATGAGCTGTGGGAATTGGCTGTAGTAAACACTCCTGCTTTCCTTTGCCAGTAAGTAATTGCCCACTGTTTGGTACAGCTAAAATGCAGGGCTTGGGTGCTTGGTGAGCAGAAATAATTCACAAGTGGAATGCAGCATTGCTGGATCAGCTCACAACAATATTTTGCTTTTCTGGCTTTTTTTGGACAGCATGTGAAGGGCCTGCAGAAGCACCATAAAGGACTTCAAAGAGAAAYATAATTTAAGCATAAYTCAGGTCAAAATTTAGTGTTGCTGGATGTGTGTTTTCACATGGTTTTTTATTCAWGCATTGTTGCTAACARTTTCACTCTRTCCTTCTCTTCCAGTAACAGTTTGATGTGATATATTTTAATGGGTGGTACCTTTACTCAGGTTTTATGTTATGGAATAATGCATTTAAACATGAAGTGGTGCTGCTCTGCATGTGGCACTGGCATCTAACACAGTYCTGGTACACAGCAGCCAAAGGCAAATATATTGATTTTTATGAATGATGATGAATAAAGCAGATCTCTCTTTCCTGCCCTCACTGAGCCTGTGGAGATGTGTAACTGATGTTTGCCTGTTGCAGCTGTAGTYCTGGGCAGCATCTGCTCAGGATGCTGGATGGGGCTTTAGGCTGACACTGGGTTATRTATAAGGGCTCTTTATATCAGTTGCTGTACTGCTATGAAAAGATGTATAGAACTGCTTTAATGGATGATGCTTCCGTGGCCTGAATCAAAGTTACTGAAAAGATGTTTGGTAAGGATAATCCCCAGCAAATTGAATTTCCTTTGTTAAGGCAAATGAATACATGAGGATGCTGAATTTTTCTACATAAAYGTTTTCCAATCCCACATGGATTCTCCTAAGTTTCTCTAACAGGAATGCTAAATTGTATAAAGCCACCTACAGCTGTGCTTTCCCACTTACAAAGCTGACTTTATCAGCTGAATTACAGGATTCACCCAGGCTGAACATGCTGCATACCTTACTCAGTCCTCAGACCCCCAGGGACCGTGGTGGCCTGCAGAGATGTGAACCCCAACACCAGAGTGACCTGTGGGGTGGAAGTGAAGGGGCACAAGGATGCACACGATGGAAAAGCTCAGTTGTTGTATTCTGGATCACCACCAATTTGGGAAAACATTTTTGGTGCTGCCTTTGTGAAGAACTCCATGARATGCTTCCTCACCTGCCACTCAAACTTGGCAAGCTCCAGTCTGACAGTGGGAGATGTTGCTGGAGGCACTGGCTGTGGGAAGGGGATGAAAAGTCCTCTTTATCACCTGTCCCACTTGCTTGTGATTGGGCCTAACCTCACCTCCAGGGCTTATTTAAGTAACTTGATCCCTGCTCTGTTCTTGTGGCTCCTTGACAGAGCTGGTTTTTACATGGTCTGCTCAAACTCACTGAACTGGTTACARCATGTTGGTCATTGTGACTGGGGTGAAATGCAGCAGGAATTTGAATCTTCTTGGTGCTGTGACACATCACTTTGTGGGGATAAAGTGCAAGTAATGGCAAGAACGTTTGGGGTATTAAAAAAAAATCATCTGATTTGAAAATATAATCCTGTGTTCCTGAGATGCAATTCYTGCTGCTGACACAAAACAGAATTTTAAGTGAACAGCATTAACATGACTGGCCTCTTTTGTTTTTTCCCTTTCAAAACTAATTTGAGGATATGAAGAAATGTGTATTTTCAATTTTGGTACAATTTCTGTCCTAATTTTTGTATCATATAACATCACAGAGCAGAGGAATCAAAGATGTGGCCAGTTCATTGGRAAATTAGAGAACAATTCAAAGGAAAATTAAAGAAATAACTAGGATTGCTTCAAYTCTTCCAGAGTTTGTATTGGATACAAATTAATTTCAGATGCAGTGAGATTTTGGTCTGCATAGGCAGCAAAAGATAAGGCATTYAAAAAGAAAAAATGGAGCTTTTCTGCTACTTGAGTGGTAATTGGGCACCCAGATAATGTTTTTGGAGTAAAAAAAAATCAGAGCCTTAAGAAACTCACTGCACTCATTGTGCAAAGAAAGGTTTCAACGAAATTTCCTTCTTCAGTTATTCATTCACAGTGTTAAAAGAAAGTGATAGACTGACCACTGAGACTGTAGTGAGTTTCCATAGTTTGGATAACCAACTGTAGGAATCCAAAATGGAAAGAAAGGTTGTTAATTCCTCTTTCTGTTCAGTRATCTTCCCATTTACATATTGCTAGAAACATGTTAAATAGAGTGTACGATAAGAAATTATTTAGTTAATTAAAATAGCTTGTTGAATGCTCTAGGCTTTCAAGTCCCTCCTAATGAAATTGGAACTTTTAATCTTAGGAGATGTCCTTTTCCTTAGCTCCATGCAGGGAGCTGGTGCCTGACAGGGTGCCCCAGAGCCCTGCAGCCACAGGCTTCCCASTGTTTCCCAAAGAGCCTTTTCCATTGCTCACCAATACTCAGCATTCAGCATTAAGACAAGTTTGGCAAATTTTGTCTCTGGCTGGAGAGGAAGGAACAGTTAATTTTGGCCAGTTGGGCTGGGGAGAGCTGTTGTGGGGTTCATCCAACAGCAGGCTGGGAGATTTCCCTTGCTCTGATCTCCCACTGAACCACAGGATTCTCCCTTTCCCCCTTTTTTCCTTTTCCCCTTTCCCCTTCCCTTCCCCCATCCCTCTCCTCCTTTTCCTTTCCTTTTTCCTTTCCTCCTTGCTTTCCTCTCAGCTGGTAGGAGTTTTTCCACCTCCTGATGTGTCTAATTCTGTGATGGCTGAATRCAGAGTCATGTGGGTAGCAGCTTTTATCATCACTTCTGTTACAAACTCCCCAGGTCTAGGGGATTAAAACTGGGAAAGAAAGAAGTCTTAAAATTGGTTTTAATGGGTTTAAAAACTGAATTCAGTGGGTCAGAGCAAGGGAATAAAAGTAAGAGAGCTTGCAAAGGTATCTGTTAGTGCCTTTTSCAGGTGTGTCTGCTTTTAATTGTTATTTGCTAAAATGTTTTTGGAAACCTTGCTGTGTGGATAATCATGATGACAGATACCAGAGATGTGCCTTACACCTGCAGTATCCTTAATTAAAAACTGTGCATAAATAGCTGGGAGAAGGATCTGGCTGGCTGTTGCAGCCTCCCTGTTTTGCAGGGTGTTTGCTCCCCCACCAGACTCCCCTGTGCTCACAAAAGCAGCTGAAGGGCGGTGATCCAAAAGGGAGAGCTCCACCACAACACCTTATCTCTCCCTTTGCACTGGGTTAGCAATTACCACTCTAGCCTCTGCCTTGTTGTATTTGTCTGCCCTTACTGCCCAGACCTTTCAGTTTTTAACTCAAGTCTACACGTTATTGAAAGACAGTGCAGAAATTTTATCCCCAGCACAATCTTCTGCATCCCACTGCATAAGGGCTTTTTCTTTTCCACTTCTCTTTTTAATTGGAGATGGAATTCTAATTGAAACATTTTGAGTGAAAACATTCCTGGACATAAATGGACAGCAAAGGAGGCAGAAATGGAATTGCTGTAACTTTAATGAATATACTCAGTTTTATTAGTTCAAAAGTAGTACCATAATTGCTTTTTCCATTCAGTGGCTGAAGAAGTTTTCACCAATAATAAATAGGTTTTTAATGGAAATGGTAGAAGTGGTTATGGACGGTAATAACCACTACAGTGTTTGCAGTTTTCAAATTAGGTCCACATAATTGCTCATAAAAAGAAAATTTCATTTGTTAAAAATCTCTGGAAACATATTGAATGTGTAATGGTAGAAATGCTGCTGCCATAGGAATTATTTCCCTGTCATATTTAATAATCAGGATCTAGTCAAGTATTCAAATGTGTTSCATAAACAAATACTATATTTGGAAAACATACAAAACCATGTTTAAAAAGTGTGCTTGAAAATATTAGTGACTGCATTTCTTAGACTTAGCAATCGCATCCCCTATTATCCAAACAGTCTTCCCAATTAATTGCTTTTTTAACAGATTTTAGCGCTGGGAAATGAACTAGGAATGCTGATAAATTACAAAATCTCTCTTTCTCTCTCTCTCTCTCTCTCTCTGGCTGGTCTCTCTGGGCTCTGTGCTGTCTGTCCTAGGCCAGATGGTGCGTGGGCGCTCCGTGGTGCTGCGGGCGGCAGGCGAGGGCAGGCCCTGCCCCGAGCAGCTCACCCAGCACAGGAGCTGCCCCGTGAAGCCCTGCTACAGCTGGCTGCTGGGGCCCTGGTCTCCCTGCACAGTCCAGGTAGGGCTTTCTCCAGCTTTCTCCAGAGCTTCCCCGTGCCTGGGGTCCACGGCAAAATCCATCGTCACATTGTGGGATTAATTCCTGGGCGATGGGTCTCTTGGCTGGTGAAGGTCTGTAGGAAAGAGGGGGAAGTTCAGGAGTGGTGAAGCCCTGCCCCTCATCTCCCAACCACCAGCAGCCATTCAKAAGAAGTGGTATGGGTTCAGGTACTGTAAACTCACAGAATTACTGTGGGGGATTTATGGAGTGAATGTGTCTGACTGGGCATAGTTATGGTGACCTATAATATAATTACATAAAGTATCTCTAACAAGAACATAGATACACGAGATATAAAGACAGCTTAGCTGTTTTTAATCTTTTTTTATTTCCTTTTTTGAAGGACTGTGTAGCAGGTCTTCCCCCAAAGGTCTCTGGTACAATAGTGTGAGTTATTGTGTAAAGGGCTGGTTTCTRCTTTCTCCTTACCCTGGCTATCTTTTTAATGATCTAAAAATRTCTGGATTCAGTTCCCATGTGCCTGCCACCTTTGCACACACTGGGACCATCATTTTATCACTGGCAGTGATTTCCATCAAGCTTGAATTGACTTTTTCTTCCCCTCCAYGCTTTTTCTTCTCTCCTTATCTGTTAAATCACATTTCCAATATTAAAACATATTCGTTGATAACCCAGTTTAAGCAGAGGTGAATCYTTCACAGTGTGGTTTATCAGCCTGCTTAAATCTGGCTTTGGTGAGATGGAGGTAGGAGAAGTGTGGTGGAAATGAGCCCTGTGTGGTCCCAGGGGACAAGACCTGTGCCAGATCTGTGACTGCTTCTCCACATCATAGCATGTAGGAGATTGAAGCCAATARTGCACATAAAGACACACATCCCTTGTGATTTCTGCTCTGCCAGTGCCTTGAATACCCACATGGTTTCTCTGTGTGGTGGAGGGACGTGTAGTGAATATGTGAGTGGCTCAATAAATACCCAGAATTTTCTCAGGTTTTTGACAGCCCAAGATCAGAGAAACAGAAGTATRTTTATATTTTCTCTAATCAGCAACTCATTGCAGCTAGTGATGTGAATGTGGTCCTTGTATGTGCTGTACTCAGCAAGTATAAAATGTATAGAACATGTGTATAACATAAATAGAACAAAATGATAGCATCAGCTGACATAAGCAGATTCTTATGTTCAACATCAGGGAAGAGATCCTCAACCACAGGAGCTAACACAGCTGATAAAAAAATTAGTAGGGAAGCTGAATTAAGGCCGTGGCTTACTCCAGATAAATAACACATTGTGCAGATTAAAGTGTGCCCATCCCAACCCAGCTGAATTTCAGCTCAGAGCCAGTAATCACAGCATTCTGTTACCCAGATACCATCCCTGCATTCAGTGAGTTAGAGCCTGCTTCTCTCCCTCAATTACCACAGAGCAGTTTCTCTCCCCTTCGCTTTGTTTTGGAGAGAAGCCATTCTATTCATGTTCACTTCCCTTTAATGAGGTGCTTAGGAATTAAATGTAGTTCATAAATACAGGGTGATTTATTCCTGTGCTTTACTGGAAAAGAAGCTTAAGGCTGCATTCTAAAGAAAGCTTTCAGAAGCCCTGTTTTCAAGGAGGCTTTGTGAAATAAGGTAAAGCATCCTATGGTAAGGCCAGGATGCATAGCGTGGAAGTGTCTTCCTGTAATAATAGAAACGGGACAATTAATTRTAAGGCTAAAATATTTTTTCCTTGTATTATAACTGAGACTGCAGTTCCTCGTTGTAGGAGGACTATTTTATGCTAAATTGCCTTCATGTGAATAATTAGAGGTGTCTTGGTGGTTAGGAATAGAGCCTGCTAAGTGTTGTGTGTTGCTGATTGTCACAGTGTGGAAATCAGTGTGTTTAATTGCACTCATCCAGGCACACCTGTGGCACCATGGGGCCTTTCCCTGCATTCAGAGGGGTGCAGAACTTAGGAACTGGTCAGTACATCCAATTTTAAAGGGTTACAGGACATTAATCATTTTCCTCCTAGAGTTTAAGTGGTTTATCCTGATTAGCTTTAAAAAAGGAAAAAAATCAGCAGTGTCTGACACTGTTCATCGTTTTTTCCATTAAGGGAATATAAGTGGAATAGCCAGGCATTATCAAACACGAGCTGGCTGACATTCCTAAAAAGACTAAGAACCTTTYCTTTCTAAAGGTTTTAAAAGTGATCACACAACACTCCCTCATTAGAGAGACTTTCACCTGATTAAATGCTCATCAACCTGTGAAAGCATTTGCCCAATCAACTCTTTACCTAAAATAATTGTGAACACATGAACCCCAGTAAAAGCCARAGAGGGAAAACTTGTCTTGAAGGCACATCTGGGTGAAGCATCTCATTAGGGCTGTTTCCTCCTCTCTTATTAGAGTGTTACATGCGGGAAGTACCAGATGTGATGTGAGAGAGGGCTCGTGGAGATGGTGCCTTATATTAGTGTGTAACTGAGTTCCTGAGATCCCTGACTGCCCAGCACAGGAGGTGTAAACCTTCCTCCTTATTTTCCCCAAGATGAGGAGAATGAGAGGGCTCCATGCAGGTGCTGGTGGAGGGGCACATGCATCCTCTGTTTAGGAAATCCAGCATGAGTTCTKCCTCCTCAGTAGGGTCAGCATAGGAATTTTTGCAGACAAATGGCAGGAATCCCTTGTGGAAGKCAAATTCCCACATATTTCCAGCAAGGAGATCATAAATCAAGAGGCAAATCCTGGTTTTAGGCAAACCTCAGAGGATCACACCTCCCAAAGAAGAGCATTTACAACAAGAATTGATCCCCTGAGTTTTGAATATGTGATGGTTTCCTTGGCAGCTCTGCTCTGATTAGCAGCTATTCCCTGCACCCTCAGTGTGCCATTGCTGGCACAAACTTCCTCTGCTTCCACACCTATTAATTAGATCTTCAAATGTATAATTTTGGGGACATGAATAATTTTGAAGATGATAAGGAAGCTAATGCAGTGYTCCTGCATTGCTTAAGACCTTTTCAAATATACCAAAAAGCATCTYGTGCTGTAAGTGACAGGGTGACATTTTAAGTGTGTTCAACTGATTGTAAAAACCCATTGCTGGTCTTGAAAGAAAGAAAGTGGGAGCCACTGTTAAAGAGCAAATCTTTCTCTTTGGGATTGTTTTGAGAATTGATAGGTTTGTTTGGTTGGGTTTTTTTTAAATTTTATTCTAGACATTAGAAAATATTAACGTAGCTCCAATATAGTGTGATGAAAAAATTAGGAGTATTACCTGTGACCTTTTATAGTGCAAACTACAGTTCTGAAAAAAATTATTGTTTTGACCTATTTATTTCTCAGTATTATTATTATTTATATATTGATATGGATATAAACAATTATATACTGTTTGTAGAAGGAGTATATTTTTGAAAACTGTTCTTGTCTTCTCTAGTCATTTAGTCATTCTCTGGGTCACTTTGAACTGGAAATACTGCAGTTTGATTAGTGCCCATTTCTCCCAAGAATACTCTCCCTTCATCTTCTGTTCCCACCAGCACTCTAACCCAGTGGACAGCTGCACGAGTTTTTCACACACCATTAATCTCAGACCACAACAGAAGTTCCAGCAGTGAAACAGTAATTTAGAACAGCAAGTTACACACTGRCTAAAGTGAAACACTGTGTTAAAAACTTGGAATCTGGCTGCATATWGTAAATCTACACTTCCTTAAGATGCTTTAGATTAGCAGCTGCTCTAAATCCAGCTGGTTATGCTGTTACTTCCATTTTATTGTGGATCTGCAGCAGAAGGGAGGGAGAGAATGCAGAAGCTGCCAGGTGTGTGCAGGAGAGGCATCCTCAGGATTCCTGCTAGCAAACCTGCTGCTGGATGAATGCGCTCAGCAGGAGCCATTCTGTTCTGCAGATGAAGTCCATTATTTTAGAAGAATCCACAGCCAAGAAATCCAGAGGAGCATTTCCCTTGGTTATATAAAGGCAGTGTTTCTTCCTYCTTCTTGAGTTTTGTTTACTGAATTCTTCTGAAGTGCCATTTCCAGGAGGCTTCAGGCGCGCGTTCATAAGGCGTCATGCAGACATGAGGCACCTCAACAGCATCACAGCTCTTCATCTGATGAGAGTGAAACAATTCCACCCTCCAGAAATAGCCTCAGTGCTTCATCTCTCAGAGCATCCCCAGCCCTTGATCTTAACTTTAGCCAAGGAACACTGATTTTTCACTAAAGGATGTCATCCTCAGTAGTTTGGTGTATGCCTGGGTATTTCAGGACTGGGATGATGAGCCTTGTTTTTCTTGTTCAAATGGGGTTTGGTGCTTGCAGGTGATGGCTGACTTGGCTTGGTGTTTTGGTAGAGTGTGTGACAGGAATTGGTGATCTCTGTCTGCTCCAGATCTAGTCACTCCCTTTGGACTATGACACAGCCCACAGTGCAGTAAGGATTTTTGCTGTTGCAAGGTTTAAATCATGTGAGTGCTCTTCTTGGGCGGTACCATCAAAGGATGGTAGAAGAAATGTCTGTTCCTTATGGGCAAGCCCTGCTCTTTGGCTTCTTAAGAGGAGCCAAAAATGTCTGTGCTCATCTAACTTGGCATTAATTAAAAATCAGTAAATGCATTAATTTGAATAAAAGGCATGAAAGGCAGACCTCAAAGATGGTTTTCATCCTTTATGAATGTATCCTCTTCCACACCTTTGAGAATGACAGTTTCACGTGTGGCCCTGCCCCTGCCTCCGAGCTCCTGTAGAGAGGTGTACAGAGGAGRTCTCCATCTGTCCTCTCTTAACTGGGGATACTGTTGCAGACCAAATTTGTATTTTTGAAGACTTTTAATACAGAATGAACTGTATTTCTTCTGTCACCTGCTAAAGTCAYTGATGTGTGCTTCTGTTCCCTTTCATCATCCCAYAGGGTGGACAGTGTGGAGATGGATTGCAAGTCCGCAACCTCACGTGTGTAGTGCATGATGCATCAGTTTCTGCTGCATCCAAACCAGTAGAAAATGCATTGTGTGGTGAGCTGCCATCGAARGAAAGTGTGCTGCAGTTACCCTGCTCTGTGCCTTGCCCAGGTAAAGGCTTTGGAAGGTCACAGTGAATTTTCTGCCTGTGGTAGCTGTCTGAGGTGGACATGCTCCTGTAGTTCTGAGTACTGTCAGCTGTTGTATTATAAATCTGTGCTTCAGCAGATCAGGTAAATGCTCAGTCTGCTGTTTCTAGACCACCTGAGAAAGTTGTCTTTTGTTTTTTGAGAAAATGAGATACCTCATGAAGCAGAAAATCCAAATGTTGTGTGTATCCTACTGAGAGATATCCTAGGGACATTTCACTATTAAAGCTGTTGCATGCTTAGGTTAGCCTCATCCTTTTCCTTTAAGGCTAATTCTTTTTGAAAACCTGTGATCTCTTGTTTCAATGTGCAGGTGACTGCCACCTGACAGAGTGGTCAGAGTGGAGCTCCTGTGAGCTCACCTGCATCAGTGGCAGGAGCTTTGAGACCACCGGGCGCCAGTCCCGATCCAGGGCGTTCATCGTGCAGGCTGCGGGGACCCAGGAGAGCTGCTCGGGACAGGAGCTGGAAACACGGCCCTGCTCAGGTAGCTCAGCTGCTTCCACCAGGAATTTGTTCTGGGATTGTTGCAAGGTGAAGAGTAACTGGTGTTGATGTTGCAGGAGGGAAGTGCTACGAGTACCTGTGGCAAACCAGCCCTTGGCGAGACAACGTGCGCACGGTGTGGTGCCAGCGCTCGGATGGACTGAATGTCACAGGTATGTCCCCACATGGCCCAACACACTTGGGAGTGAAATGTCTCCACTGAGGCTTTTCTCCTTCTGCATCTGTTGCTCAGAGGGAGTTGGGCATCCTTCCTGGCTCTTCCAGAATTTCAGTTTGGATTTTTTTGTGTGTAGGACAGACAGGTGGGAGCTCGCCAGCCTTGCTGTCAGACCAACATCACACATGTATTGCACAGGAGTATTTGGGCTAATTGCCCTTACTGTCAGGCTGGTCATGAGAAGAAATGAGTGCACACAYACTGAAGGGCTGCCTGGGCTGGCTTGCACAGCCCTCAGTTCAACCTTCCTGTGGCTGTGAAGGGCAGAAGAGAACATCACACGTGTGGTAGAGACCCCATCTTCTGTACCTCCTCTTCTTTTCAAATCACAGGAGTCTCATATCACTCAAACTGTGAGATTCCTGCTGYTGCCCTGACCTACAAATTCTGCCTGTGCAGGATGAAAAAGGAGATTCATGGTCAGAACTTTGAAGCTCCGTGAGAGATTGACAAAGGCAGTAGGACTGCATATCCATGGAATCTCTTTCAATATGCACAGGGTAAATGAGGAGAGAGTAGAAACGAAAATGCAGATGTTCATGTCTAGTTCTATTTATAATGACTAGTTAGGATAATAACAGAAGTCTTATTTGCAAAGGTTGCCAAGTATTTAAGAACTCATTAACATGTTTTCATTCCTATAGAAGCACAGCCTTTCCCAAGTGAGGATGGGCAAGGGCGTTGTGTGGATTATGTCTTTTTATGTAGATAAGCCATTAATGAGGACACAGTAGATCTGCATCTAATTCCRGATTCTGTCCCCAACTTCCTATGTGGCCAGTGGCAAATTGCTTGAGTCTGTATATCTCTGTTCTCCATTAACAAGATGGGTATGATAATAATTCCCTGCCTTGTTAACGCAAATTAATTAATGCGATGCCTACAGATATTATGCTAATGTGCTTAATAGACTAGTATTTAACTATATAAAACAAGCAGGCAAGCACTTCTCACACTGGTGATCTAAGGCAAAAACATTTGGAAACAWGCCCTTGAAAGCACTCAATACTTTCTTTTCCAGGAGGGTGTCCCCTTCGGACCAGACCTGCCGAAGTCCAGCACTGCAGCCCGGCATGCAGAAAACCCTTCTCCTACTGCACACAGGTAACTGCTCGCTGCAGAACAGSGCTGGGAATTAACTCTGCGAGATTTAATCACTTAGATTGCATCTTGGATTGCATTCCAGGACTTAGAAAATAGTTTCGTTTGTCCGTGGTACCACCTCGAGGATGTTGTGGGAATTTCACCCTGAAAGGAAACCATGAACCTGCACAAATGAGTGATGGAGTATTTATGTAGTGTTGCAAGTTTGGGTTTGTTCTGAGGAGGGGTTTTGGTTTTAATTTTAAAATTWAACYTCTTGGTTCAATTTTAATTGAGTGCTGTTGCACTGTTCTTTAGAAAAGAGACTGTTTAAARCTTGTGTAAAAGAGGAGATAAAGGAGCATTAGTCACCTGTTCAGATCAAGAGTATCTGACCTGCAGACAGACATTATAGATTTAAGACAATTAGCAAAGGAAAACAATATTAAAAAGCCATTTTAAAATAGAAATCCAGAAAACTGAGTATCTATTYAGCAAACCACAGACCTCTAAAAAACCTCTTGAAGAAACTGCTTAGTCTGATCCAGGGTAATAGATATTTGGTCAAAAGAAAGCTTCATTTTAGATAGTCCTGTGAAATACTGGAGTGGAAACATGTGAAGAGGGTTTGGGTCTGAAGGGGCATTGGTTTTGGTTTGTCTGTTCTATTGCCCAGCAGGGTCAGTGGGAAAATTGTTACTGACAAGAGGAGTTTCCCACAGATTCCTGTTGTTAACCCTGTTGGGATGAAAATGTTTATATGTTGGACTTCTCTGTAATTACTGACTCTTTCAACCAATTCCCCAAATATATTTGGGCTTTTTTTGAAATGGGCTTGCAGGCACCAGTTGCTGGCTGCTTTGGTTTGGTGGTGGTGAATTTGCCTGTACAGTTTGTACCTTGCAGTTTGCTCAGGCTTTCCCTGCGGTGTGCACTGCTCTGTGAGAGGGCACTGTTTGGTTTAATGCTGAATTCCCTTTTATCTCCCAGAGAGGAGTCTGCAGCTGTGAGCGGGGATACACAGAAGTAATGAGATCAAATGGGCTCCTGGATTACTGCGTGAAGGTACCAGGTTTAGAAGATAAGAAAGCTGATGTTAAGACCATTGCCGGAAAAAATAAACCTGTCAACTCCAAAATGCATGACATTTTCAAAGGATGGTCTATTCAACCTTTTAATCCAGGTGAAAAACTTAAATATGAATGGAATAGATTGTCTTTAGGAGGTTTCTGTAGAAGAAGGGTACAAGCTTTGTAGGTGATAACATCAGAGATTGTGTCTGGGAGCTGCAGAGCGACCTCCCAGTTTCCAGTTCCTGTGCTGTCCTTTCATGCCTTTGTGCCTGTACAGAGGAATCACAATCTCTTACATTGAGAGATAGCAAAGACAGAATGAAGCAATAATATTTTGCAAAAGTATGCTCATATGTGATTTGGGGGGATGTTTAGAACTATTATCTGATGGTGTTTCTAGAAGTAATATGTTTGGACTAGRAGAGATATTGATCACTAGTGCTTCAGAAGTTTCAGAGGAGAAAGTGCTTAAGCTTTCATTAAAGAAAACATTGGTTGTTTCTTGCCATATTTCAAGAATATATGAAAAGCACAGGGTAGAAAGTCTACAGTTCAATCTTGAGGGTTGAAGTTACAGCTTTAAAAGCRTCCCACAAAGGCAGACAAGCTGCTGTGCCCAAGCAGCTCATCCCAGGTGGAACTCTGACATCCACAGCATAAAATCCTTCCCAGCTGGAACCACAGACTGCATGTGCCCAGAYTGCTCCATTGCTCCAATATCTGATTCCCATTTTGACTGTTGTTTTGAAGATGAATTYATTCAAAACAAATTTCTGAAATGCAAATAGGACTTTAAAAATGGGAAACAAATGTGTCAGGCACATCAGGTTTTACTGAAATGCATCTGCTGTCCTTGTATTATAAAATACTGGCAGTGCAGTTCTTCCCCTTCTTCAGGTACTTGCCACTGCATTTGTTTGCAATTAGTTCCTAATGAACACAAGACTTTAGAAAACATGTAGTGAAAGGTTCTGTTGGGGGRTTCAGGGAGCCATAATTCTGTCTGATATATGTGATCACACTTTGAATGTTACATTTCCATATTTGATTTGCAGACAGTGGTTAACCTTTGCGTTGACAGTCTCTGGGCTCAYAGAGCTCAGTCCAAAGCCTTTTAAAGTTGGCTGCTTTTTGATCAAACCCTTCATCCAGTTCACCCACGCAGTTCACCAGCAGTTTGAGTCACAGGTTTGGGGTTAATTGCCTTTTTGTCAACATCCCTGGCCCTCTGTAGGTTGTCTTACTTGGGTGTCATCTCTTCAGCTGGTACCTTTATAGGGTTAGGAAAAGGGAGGGAGGTGTAGGTGGATGCTGCAGTCCTTTCTTTTTAAACCATTTCAGTCTGCAGCACTGAAAGTTTCTGGAGGGCATTACCTCAGTGCAGCACCTGTGAGCCAACTCTCACCCAAATTCTGCAAGAGAAACAGTGACTGAGGCACTTTTACAGAACATGGTKTTGCTTAATTTTAGGGCAGAAATGTTATAGAAACGATATATGGGAAAGGAATAAAGGTGCTCCATGTGTGTTAAGGGTATCACCAACCCTGTGGCATCCTGCAGTTAACTCTTCAATCTGTATGTGCTCTTCAGACCCCAGCTCAAGGCTGKTGCTCTKCACATCACACCCYTTTGTCTAAMTTCATGACAAAATGTGTAATTGCTSCCCTCAAAGAGGCTCTCAGGATCAATAGTCTGGGGATTTGCAGTGGTCACTGCTGGCTGAGCCAGGAAACCACTGTTCCCTCCCTGTTCTGCTGTTGATAGCAGGTCTGTGGTGAGAGCTGCCTGTWTGGATGGCATTTAACACCCTGCAGCACCACAGACCTTGACATTGTGCTGGGCAATGAAAGTACAGGTGCCTTCTCCAGCTCATCTGTGGTTTCCCTTCCCATTTACTGTTTGGAACACTAATTTTATTTTGATTTAATGAGGCTTATGCTTTTGTTCTTCTAAGCACTCTACAGGAGTGCACAGAACTGATTTCAAATCAGGCTGTGTTTTTCCTCTCTTAACCACACTCTGAGAGGCCAGGCTCAGGTATAGAAACTTTTCTTCAACTTGAGAGGCAACTGAAATAGCATTGTTTAAATGGTCAGATGGCATGGTGCCTTTCTGCTGGGGCTGGAGAGCAGAGCTGCCTTCACAGCAGATTTGCTGTGACACCTTCATGGGGCACTGACAGTCCCTTTGCAGGATTGCTAAATATTTCTTGGCCATCTCCAGATGAGAAGGCAACAAATTTCCCACCTAGACTTCAGCAAAATAACTCAAACCAAACCAGGTCTGATGAACAGAGCTCTTCTTACATGGGAGATAGTCTGCAAGTGTTTGAGGAGCAGAAAAAAATCTGTGAGAGGTACTCAGCTTTTCCTCAAAGTCTGGAAGAAAAATGAGAAAGAATGGGATCTGATTAAATGTGTTTCCCTTTGAAAAACTTAATCATTCAGACATAAAATGAAAACCAGGCTCAGTGATTGTTCCTCTCACTTGACTGAATTTGAAATGGCCTCTGTCACACCATGTCTGGGCACAGCACAGGTTCCTGTCCTGCCTCCAGTGTGTATTTGCAGCTCTGTTGATGTGAATCAGCTCAGACTGCTGCTGTGTGGAGAAGTACCAAAGCTGCTCCCTACAAGGAAAGCTGTCCAGCCAGAAACAGAAATATTGATCTTTCAAAAATTGCTGTTGTTATTAATGCAAAGCTTGTAATTAAGGCCCTGTCCAAGTGMAATGTTCTGAGACAAGGGAATGTTTGAACAGACTCAAGCCCAGTGTGCATGGAGGGGTTCCTGCAGGGTCCTGGGTCACTGCAGCCCAAAAATCCCAATCCACAGCCCTACCTTGTCCTAAAGCCAGTTTTGTCTGCTGCTCCTGTGGCCCAACCAGAAAGCTCTTTCCCAGCTTTATCCCTCTTACTGTTACAAAGCCTATTCTTGTTTTTATTCTAAGCTGAMTTTATTCCCATTTGTTGCCCAAGTGTTTCCCAGTTCTAAGCAGCTTTTCCACTGGTGCTTGCTGGTGTTTACCCCAAGTGACCCCCAGGTCTTTATGGAGAACAATCCCATCCTTTCTCAGCCCTCAGCTAAACACATCAGGTGTTGCCTGTGTCTGTCTGGGTCAGCTCAGCATAGAACTGCCTCTGCCAGAGAGGCCACTGAGGGGATGTGCCCCAATTATTCTGTGCCTCTGCCCCTTTCCATTAAAATTTTGTCTTCAAAATTTGGGATTTTTTCAGAAATCTTCCTTGCTATGAAAAGTATGGGGTTTATGAATTACTCCCAGYCAGTCCCTGCTGTGTTCCCTGTCARTGRTGCTACTRATTTCTGTTTATTGATCTCTTAAAACTTCGTGTATTTTAGAATAAAGCTYTTTATTCTCTCCTCTTCTACCTCTCTCCTTTTTCCTTGTCTTCCAACAGATGGTAARCTGAAGATATGGGTATATGGAGTTTCAGCTGGAGGGTTCCTCATCATCGTTTTCCTGATTTTTACATCCTACCTGATGTGGTGAGTATGGCAGGGATTCTGTCCTTAAAKAAAAGCTAGTTTGCTTTTATTTAAACCATCCAAAATACATCACAACACTGCATTTCAGGCATTTGATGCTCAAGGCTTCAGGAAAGGATGGAGGTTTGACTGCCTCAGTGCCTTCATGTGGCCCCTACCTCAGAGTAATTAAAACTCTCCAATTGTARATGTTAACAGCCATTATTGTGAAGAAGTTTGGTGGCCATTCAGGGAAAGAATTATTTTTGGTTATCAATAGGCCCTAATAGGCCCTTGTATTTATTCAGACTTCTTCTGGGATTAGAAAGGGGTTTTATTGTATTCTTCAAAAAAAGATGAAGTAAAACTGAAGAAAGGCAAGGAGAGTGGTTGGAACAAGGAGCTGGCTTCTGCTCAAGGAGGGACTAAATAGAATAGGGACATTCAGTTGAAAAATGATGTTTGATGTGGGAATACAATAGAGATCTATGAATTCATGAATGGGGCAGAAAAGGGTGCTATGGAATTTTTATCTCCCACAATAAAAGAAGTAGGAGGCATCTGATGAAATGGTCTTTTAAAATAAACAAAAGATATTATTTTTCACACAGTGCATTATTACTTTGTGAGCTTGCTGCTGCCAGGGCTGTGCATTACAGAAAGATAAATGGATTCAGAGATGGCACAAGAGTTCATGGGAGATTGKGTCTCTTGGTGTTAATTGTGGTTTTTTGGCTGTTCACTACAGCTCAGAAAATCCCTAAACAGGTTTTTGCAGTGAATAGATCAGATGAAAACATGTTCTGTGTCTAAAGCTGCTCTTACCAGGCATTGTTAAGGACAGGGTACCAAGTCTGCACCTTTAGGGGCTCTGGGGTTTGAGAGGGGGTGAGGGGTGTCTGCCCTCCTCCAGAGCAGCTGGTGAGCCCAGCCTGACAGAGCTCACCTTGCCCTCCCTGCTGTGAGTGTTTGCCAAGGCACTGCCATTGATGCCTCTGCGAGGACAGAAAGGGAGAAGTGAGAGGCATCAAGGTGTCCTGCAGTTCCCAAGGATTTGGCCTGAACTTACAAACATTCATGGTGCAAGCTGGCCCCAGCCCTGTGCAATCCATCCACAGAGTCACAGCCATGGTGTGACAACATCACTGCCTGCTTTCATCCAACAGTCTGTTCCCTTTCTTAGTCTTCCTCTCATTGTCTCTCTTAGGTTAACAGCTCAAAWAACAGCTTAGGAGCTGCTTATTTTCCAATCCATGTAGCTCCATTTCTCTGTGGCTTCACAGCAGAGGATACAGAGGATTTTTTAAATAACATTACACACTTCTCCATCACGTGGAGGCTGCTGAAGAAATGCATTTCTCAATAATAATTATTGTTGTTTCAATACCACGCCAAAGAAAAATGAGAATATCCCAGTCCCAGACAGCTCATGTTGCAATTTTTCTGTGAGGTGTTCCTTGTGTTGTCAGCTGTGAGAAGAGCCAGGAGATGGATGTGCTTTATTTCCTCTGCAGATGGGGAGCACAGCTGGCTGCCCTTTCTGGCAGGCTGTGTGTCCATACCACACACATGRGAGCACCAGAGGGGCCCTGTGGTGCCACCCAGTTACACCATTCAGTAGCCACTGTGGAGAGCTGATTTTTTTTAAATTGAAATTTGGGGGTTGATGATGTTTCTCAGCTTGCTACAGTTTGTAATTTTCTCTTGTGAAATGCTTTCCTTGCAGCAAAAAAACGAAGCAGCATCAAAGCCCTCCACCACAGCAGAAGCCTCTAACCCTGGCCTATGATGGAGACATTGATATGTAACATAAACAAGAAATCCAAATGTAGACATCAACTGCCTTAATTGCTTTCTTTTTTGGAACTCTCCGACTTCTCAGTTTTTTGAGGAATCTCCTGATGTATAATATCCTGGGCAGAACAGAAGTATTGCAAGCTGAAAATTTTGCCACCTCTTTATTAAAAAAAAATGGGGTAAAAAAACTTGGATCTTGTGCAACTTTTCTGAAGAAAAGACCAGAAACTACATCCCTTCCTGTTGAACAATGGGAATAACAAAAAAAGAAAGAGAAAATCTACAGTCATCAAAAGGAATTGGTTAAAAAAAAAAAAGGCATGACAATCCCAAGGAAATGGTGACATTTACTGTAAATGACAAGTTTGACACAGCATCATTATGCACTATATTAGTGCAGGGTTCTTTATTCTTCACATACTTCAACAATGAGTTTTCTAGTGTTTACATTTCGTTCAAAGACTTCAAAACCAGATCATGTATTTTGAGAAAYGCAAGGAAGAATGAGTTGAAGTGTCTGAAGTTATCAGGTTTTTTAAAGTTTCTTCCTTCTTATCCTGTTTTCTAGTCTGGAATATGATTTTGCTTCATTTCCACCTACAGGACAGACTAAGGATTGTTATGAAGAAGCATAGGTGGTTTCTTAACCAAGAATATTTTCTAAAGAGCTGAGTAGATTGGTGCTTTGATGAATGGCTAGAGGATGTGATTGTTTAAAAAGGATTTTAAATTAAATTAAACCATGTAGATACATTATGGCCAGTTTAAATTGTTATTCAGTTTAATTAAAACAAACTCTGCTTTTATATTTAAATTTTCTTATCTGAAATATTTATAAATTCCTTTTTTTGAATTTAATTACCTGACCTCATTTAATATACATCAAACACAAATGCAGTTTGTAGAAGGTCTTGCTTTTTTAAATGTTTCAGAACCACTGAGAAGTTACATGTCGTAAAATTCTGGGAACATTTGAAGAGGGTAAGTGTTTATAATAGTGTGTGTTGCAAGTAAGAAAGTGCCATCTTGTGGTATTGACTTGTATTTATAAGCAAATAAAATGCTAAAGAGAGTGAGAAAATTGCTTCTGGTATGTTGAATTAAATGTGTGTAAACAACCTGTGTTATTAGTCATTTACTGAGCCTGAGATTGGCCTTGGATTTCAAACTCCYCTGGCATTATTTTGTGCTGCATTGATCAGTGAGAGAAAGAGCACAGACAAGAGCAAGTCTAGAGAATAATTGCAGGTCTGGAGAATGCTTGGTGTTATTTTTAACTCGGTGCTGCTGCTTATTCCAATAATCAGAAGAGAAAAAGAAGAATTGTTACCAGCCCAGCACCTGTGTGGTCCTTCCCCCATCCAAAGGAGCCTGGATCATCACAACACATGGGTATGGCTGGGGCAGAAGGCATTGCTCATCTTGTCATGTTGCTTTTCACAGCTTTGTAAAGTGCTTTGAATGTTATGTTTTTTYTGAAAAAAGGATGGAATTGTAGCTAGGTTTCCTTCCCTAGGTTGGGATCCCAYCCAGCATTTGCTCTGCAGCATCACATTGAGATGGYATTGTGCCACTAAGGCAGGGTCAGGAATGTGCTTTCCTCTTCCCTCATTACAAAGAAAGGCTGATGGAATTGTGAGGGGAAATTGTCTGCCGTGTTTCTGGCCCTGAAGATGTTCTGCTGGCCCTGCTTTCCACCTCAGAGCTGTAATTGTTTATGGAATATAAAGCAGGATCTGGTGTTTCCTGGTAACATTGGGGTCCTAAACCTTTTTTCAACAGCGCCCTGTAGTGAACCATTGAGTAACATGCACAGAGGAAGAATGACAAGGGGAATAATGATCTGCTGCCATTAGGAACACTGACAGATCTTAATATATTTTGTCTGTGGGATACCATGTCAGCAGAGTGGTACTCTCTGAATAATGAAGGAATAAACTCAATTAAGCATGTTGTTCAGCAGGGCATTGGAGTGGCAAAGTTGGTGTAATRATAGCAAAAATGACAGCTGGAACATGTGGTCATTGCCCTCAGCATCAGGGTAAATTACAGTCCAAACTGTGATGAAGAGAAGGCTCTGGGGAGCCCTCAGACCACCTGCCAGTGCCTAAAGGGAGTACCAGGAGAGCTGGAGAGGGACTTAGGGCAGGCATGGAGTGACAGGACAAGGGGGAATGGCTTCAAACAGAGGGCAGGTTTAGATGAGATAGCAGGAAGAAATTCTTCCCTGTGAGGGTGGTGAGGACTTGGCACAGGTTGTCCAGAGAAGCTGTGGCTGCCCCTGGAAGTGTCCAGTGCCAGGCTGGATGGGGTTTGGAGCAACCTGGGGCAGTGGAAGGTGTCCCTGCCCACAGCAGAGAGCCAAACCTTCAAGTTCCCTTGTGACCCAAACTGTTCTGTGACTCAGTGGTTCTGTGTCCAGTGGGGGAGATGCCAGACCCTGGGGGAGCTGAGGAGCTCCAGTGCAACACTGCAAAGTGTGTTCACATGGAGGAGATGGATCTGGGGCTGTGCTTCACTTTGGTGCCCCTGTCCCACTCTGTGTCCCCCCTTGGGCACCTTCTGGCCAAGAGGGGCTGGCCATGGTTCCCACTGGGGCTGAGCTGCCTGCAGAGCCTTGGGCACGGGGTTGGTGCATGGGGATGAGACAGAACGTGCTGCAGAGGTGCGGCAGTTCAGTGGTGCCCTTCAGGGAATTGTTCAGGAATGCCCAGGAAATGARTGCACCTGTTTCACTTGGTACAATCAAATAAACAGCAGGGAAGGCTCGTGGGGCTGCTGTAGGAGGCAGTGGCTGCTGCTCTGCACTGCCTGTGGGAATCTGTGTCTGCTCTTTGTCCAGCTTGGACAGCATGGTGATTCAAATGTCACGAGGTAATTGCATGTATTTGATAATTTGGGATTGAATTAAGCTCTGAAATTGAAGCAGTGGCCCTGCAGGGTCCATGAGGCTGAGAATGCAGCACAGTGCAAAACCAGGAATCAGTGGCTTAGACACATAGCAGGGTTATTGCTCTTTGTGAGAGCCCTGGAATCCTTCTGGGGGGATTCCCAGCCTCCTGTGGGAGCACTGGAGTCAGTTCCTGCCTTTCATTGTCCAAAATGAGYCATGGCATAGAGAAGGGATTACTCYCAATTCTTGCCTMTTTGGGATTTCTAAACTTTCAGCTGAAGTAGCTGGGGCTGGTGCTGTCCCCTGCTGAAGATGGGAGAGAGGTCTTGGTCCCTCAGGGAGGAATTCCTCTACTCCAGCTCAGGCATCCYATKAGCAYACATTTGTGATTGYAARTGAAAGWAYMTGTGGGKGAAGAATTTCTTCCTGATACYKAATCTRAATTTAYCTTCTTCAAAGCCATTCCCCCTTGTCCTACCACTCMATGCCTCTGTCCCAAGTCCCTCTCCAGCTCCCTTGGAGCCCCYTTWRG
>CADDXX010000054.1:2794201-2842093 GCA_902810485.1 Alauda arvensis | reverse complement strand
CCTCACTCACCTGGCAATTCTGCATTCCCTGCCATGGGAATGAGAGAGTTGGCAGCCTCCTTACTGTTCCCCATTAATAAATAATTATATTCTGTGAAAGTATTAAGCAATAATAGATCTGACAGAGCTAATGGATTAAGATCTCGAGGATCATTAGCCCAAACAGTGCCTATTTCACAGAAYCACAGAAYCACAGAATGGTTTGTGTTGGAAGGGACCTTAACGATCCTCCTGCTCCACCCCCTGCCTGTGGGGATTCAGCGTTAAGGATTTAAACCCAGTGTGAATGCAGCAAAGCAAATGAAGATTCATGGTGATTCCCCGCGCCGGTCAAGACTACAAGAAAAAGCAGTGGGGAAATGGCCACATTCAATAGAGACACATCCTATTGCGATTTGTCAGGGCTGTTCAAGGTAAGCGCGGCTTTGCTCTGCCCGCAGGCCTGGCTGGCCTCACGCAGGGCCTGCGTGCCTCGGCCTGTTTGTGTGCCCTGATGAACGGCTCGGCTGTTTTTAAATTGACTTCCCACATCTTCCCGAGACCTTTGGGGAAGTCAAGCCCTGGCACCACGGAATGTGAGTGTGGGATCATTCCGTTGCTGTGAGATGGGGTGGGTGAGAGCAGCCTCCTGGGGCTCACAAAGCAGCCGCTGTGGGGTCACCCCGGGCGACTGTGGAGGAGCCCCAGGCCCTGGAGGAGCTGTACTGAGAGCAGCAGTCTCAGAGAGAGCTTTTTTTCCTGTCCTCGGAAAAAAAGCCAGCCCTGCTGTGATCAGCACCACCACGACAGCGGCACAGCTCAGTGTCTGCACCACGTGCGGTGCTGGTGGATTTTAACACCTTTTCCAGCCTTCTGTTTMTTTGTAAAGCACCGGTCCTGACACACGGCAAGGCCAGCCACGGCTGCTGCTGAGGGCTGCTGGCTGACTTACTCTGGGTTGTCATGAAGGTGGGATCTGCCSTGATTTAGAATGCATTTCCTCTCTTAACTCTGACTTTGTGGTGCCTGCAAAGCCCAAAATACAGCATTGATTGCATCCAAGTCTGTACAAACTATCCCAGAACTACAGGATAAAGCTTGTCCCTCCTCTATTTTGCCACCCATGCGGGCTTCTAAAGGTGTTTGCCCCCCTTGCTGTGATGGCAATAAGCCTTTAAGTGAGCAAATTGGTTTGGAGGTACTGGAGTTTGTCCCTTGTTTGCTGCTGCCTTTCCCATCCTGGCTCTGGGCAGGTACAAACAATGAATGAACTGCTGGATAAGCCCCATGCTCCCCTGAGCAATTATTCTGGCTTCTGCCAGAGCAGACTCGATTTGCCCTGTAATAAGTACAATTTTCTGAGGAGTTAGTTCTGGTTCAGGCTCTAATCACCCACATCTGGGCAGCACAGGTATTTTTGGGGGGGAGGAGCCAGTTGTGTGTCAGGATGCCAGACTGGCACGTCTTCAGAGCACCACGGTGCATTTGGGGGTGTAAATGTGTGTGGCATTAACTCAGTGAGGGGAGGAAAAGCATGAAACATGCAATGATCTGGAGCACTTGGGCACCACATTCAATGCTGGCTTCCCTATCTCGGGGAGATCAGCCCTGGTGATCCAACACGGATTTGAACCTCAAATATGTAAAATTTATTTGCAGAAGGTGCTGGAGGTGCTGGTTAGAAAGGTGATTTGTGATTTCCTACATCTGCTAATTGGTTCTGGGCAAGAAGTGTCATTAGACAGAAAGCAAATCATGGCAAACAGTATTTGAGCAGCAGTGGGCACAGGGTGGACCTGTGAGCCTCACACACACCTGAGCACCAGCGGAAAGAGGAAAATCCTGGTGGTGACTGGGACAGCCCAGGCTGGGTCATGCTGAGCTGTTCAAGGTTTTCTCACTGTGCTTTAGCTTAGAATGCTCAAACTCAGTGTAAAATGGGGCAGGGTTGGACACAAGCTGCTCATTTTGCTGTGAATCAGGTTTATGGGCCAGGATTGTGTCCAACAACACACAGGTTTTGCTCATTTTTTGGGAGCCCTGGGCTTGGTGAAGGACATCAGGGGATGGGTGCTAAGGGAGGTTTGGCTCCTGGTCTGAATGACCAGGCTGCTCACCTGCCGTGCCCTCACTCACCTGCCCATCAGAGACACAGGGCCCTGASTGCTGACAGCCTTTGGGGGGAAAAGAGGAGAAAACGGCTGGTTTGTRTCTTCCCTCAGAGATGCAGTGTTATTGATTGCACAGCAGCAGTGAGAGCTCCTCAGGGCCTGCCCTGGACAGGGATSCACAGCAGGAGGAATAATCCCGCTGTTTTCGTGCCTTGGGCTGGGTGAGGAATTTGGCAAATTGCCTCTCTGCTGGCTCTGGCGAGGGCTGCGAGGGCTCCTGCACCACTTCTATCATTGTAATCAGCTGCCTCCTTTGCATAATGTTTTGATGAGTCAAAATTGCCTGGTGTGTTAAAACAAATGATCTCTGCACACAGTGATAACTATCTGCATAATTGGTGTTAATCACTGCTGAATCCTCTGTGAATCTCTGTAATACAACTCCTGTCTTGGCTGTACACCCAATGGCTTGGGTGCACAGACCCTGTACAGGGTGATGTTCCCTGTGTCCAAAAAGCAAAGTCAAATACTGAAAGGCTTTGAAATTTTATGGTCTCATGCCCAATCTTTAAATAGATGCAGAATCACAGTCAGAGTTATATCCTGTTTACTCACTTTGAATATATTATTAAGTGTTTATTGGTACCAAAAGAGCATAATTAAATAGCATGTCATCTGCAGATCAACACTATATTGATGGGGGCTTGTGGCACAGGAGATGTGTGAATTCTATTAACATTGTCATTTCCAGTCCCCAGCATCATAAAGGACTTGGACATTTCCCATTACAGCTGCAGATCTACCTTAACATTGCTAAAGCAATCATAGTGTGGGAAATTAGATATAAAATGAAAAATAATTAAAGGCCTGGTGACAACTTGATAACACTGAATAATTGAAGTGTTGGTTACAAATCCTGAATTCTAATTTTCTCCCTGTAGCTGATGCTGGTAATCAAGATCAAAAGTTATCTTTGTTGCTTTRGGAAGGCTCTCTCACATTTGTACCACGWAAGGAGGGGAAGGGAAAGAGATGAAAACCTTAGGTCTGGGTTAGGTTTGCTAACAGCTCAGAATCCCACTGAATCCTGCAGATGGGAATGTGCCAGAGCTGGCCAAGCTTCTTCCCTCCTCGCTCTTAGAAAAGCATAAAAGCTGCAGGAGATGCCTCCAGGAGCCTCTGCAGTGTTGTTTAGGATACACCCCTGGGGAATGTGTGAGTGCAGGCAATCCAGGACATTCACTGTGAGGGAAATGTCCAGTTCAAGGGGGCAGAGACAGATCTGCAGCAGGGACTTCAGGGTCTGGGCCATGATGTGTCAGGAGCCAAGGAGAGTGGCTGAGCTCGAGAGGTCCAGCTTTCACCAGAGGTGCTCCATTTGCTTTTGTTTCCTGGGATTTTTGAAGYTGTTGTGGCCTTGACAGTTTGAGGTCAATGAAATGCTTGGTGCTGGTCTATTGTGACTGCTCACAGCTGCCTGGAGCTGTGGGTCACCCCCTGCCTCAGCAATCAGACCCTTCCAGGGATAACTGGTTAAAATCTGGCTGGGGGGAAAGGAAATGAGATTCTGTAGCCACATGAGAGAGCCAGGATAGATGGGGGAGCTGGGGCCATCAGAACCTGTCATCACCTCGGTGGCCATGAAGGACTTTGTGCAATAAAAATTACAGCTGCTGTCATGATGACTTAAATAGCATCCTTGTCTGAAAAGATATGAAGTACCCTAAAATTGTCCAGGGTTCCTGCTGCCCACTTTTACCTGAGCAGGCAGCTGGAGCTGCCTCCCAGGGCTGCTGGGGCTGCTCCTGCACCCCTCTATTGCCAAGGTSACCCCAGGACAGTGACAGGGAGCCTGCAGGGATGGCCCTGCTCTGCTGCAGACGTGGTGTCCACCCCCMCTGGATCTGTGCAGAGTGCAGGGCACAGGGAGGGGCCCATCGGAAATCGGTCACAGCTTCAGGGAATGGCAGGGGAACAAAGAGAGCTCAGAAGATCCTTTTATTTTTGTCAGCATTCAGGTAAACATAAATAAACTGCTGAGGTGTGTTACAACAGCACACAGCTTAGAAACCAGGCAACCTCCAGTACTTTGCAAGGTGACAGAAGGTTGCCTGTGCTTGATGCTTGCAGTAAAATAACCCTTTTTTTCCCCTTGAATATTCTGTRTATCTATCCACATGAACAYTGACAATTGTAAAATTWCCTCTTTGTTCCCTATGCTRAAACTAGTCATTACTGCACTTTTTTYGTCTGATAAAACCTTATGATAATATTTTGGCATAACTTAAAAGCCATATTTAAATAAAGCTGTTGGAGGCTGTTGGAGGCATTAAAAGATGTGGTGCTTGGGGACATGGTGGCCTTGGCAGTGCTGGGTTAGCCCTTGGACCTGATGATCTTAAAGGATTTTTTCAACCAAAACAATTCAGTGCTACYACTATGACTCCAAAGAGCTGGAAAGCCAAGCATGTCCCTTTTTGCTGTTGGCTGTGTGACTCCAAGGCAGCACAGAGCCGTGCAGGGCTCCTTCCCTGAGTGTCCTGTCCTGGCATTTCTCTGTGCATGTTCATTGATCAGCTTATCAAGCTGAATTTGGCAGTGTACASGAGTGGCAATCATTTACAGCGTGGTGAGGAGCATTTGGGCTCTGGTTGCACATTTCAGACTGGAGGGAAGTGCCTTATCTCCTCTGTCATCTCATGCGCTTCTGATCCCTTGTCAGTCATTTTAACATCCTTYGTATCCCACCTGACCCCTCATTTGGAAGCTCTTTGAATCAGGTATTGGATTTGCTGCTCAGTGTTCACTTGGYATTCCAGCAGCAATCAAACTGTAATTAATTAACAGGAGGAGGAAGTGTTTCTGTAGGAGGGGGGCACTAGAGGRTGCTTGGGGAGCGACAGCACACCCARCACCCAGGAGATTTTGGGATGAAATGAGGCACAAACCTTGCTTCAAGGGGCTGATATTCCCAGTGAGCAAAAGCAAGAGCTTTTAGGAGGCAGGGAGGAAAAGGAAAAGGCTTTGCTGAGGTCTTGTGGCAAAACCTGGCAGCCACTCTGCTGCATGACCTCCCATCTTCTCCAGCAGACCTATGCCCACATTTAATTGATTTACTCAATATTCCTGTAATTTAAGCACTCTSTCCCAAGAGCTGCTGCTGGAGCAGATGGGACAGAGGATGCAGGAGGCACAGGAGGCCATGCCCTCCCTGGGGTGTGAATGTGCCAGCCCTGGGCACCCTGCACATGGTGTCAGTGCCTCCTGGCAGGACAGGACCCTGCTGGCACTCCCTGCTGCATTTTGGGAATACCACAAAGCCAGGGGGAGCTTGGCTGCAGGAGGACCAGCAGGAATTGGGGGAGGAGGGGGGACACAATCCTGCACCTCAGGCACGTGGCCCTTGCTGGGGTGCAAAGCCTAGGGCAGGATGGAGGTGCATTTTTCAGACAGGGTTTTCACAGGGTTTGGCTTTGCTGCCTGTGTAAGGGCTGAGCAGCACGAGAGCAGATTGCAGGGGGACACAGGGCCCTGTAACTCTGTCAGCTCTGATCAATTTTTCAGGTGAGCTGGGAATACACCAGAGAGCGTGTCAGCGTGCTTCATGGAGGGCTGCAAGTGCCCACCATGGCCAATCCATAAAGCTCAGATGGGCCCCTGGAAAACAGACGTTTTGTTGTCACCATGAGGAGATTACTAAGCAGTGAGGGGAAAAGCAAAGAGGAATAGCTGGGGTCTGCAGTGCCTGCTGGAGCTGCTGGGGATGCCCTGGCAGGGATGGTGGCACCAGCCAGAGAGGGCAGGGACACAGCCCCTGCTGCCATCCCAGTGCTCCTTCAGCTCTCTCCTGCAACCTCCTCACCCTCTGGCCCAGGAAAAGCAATTGCCCTTTTCTTCATGCCTAATGAAATAGAACAAGCTGGTTTTAGCAATTAGTGGAGATGCAACTGAAAACACCAAACAGTCCCCAGTGCTTCTGTTCTCCCAGCCCTTAAAACACTGGCTGCCATGAACTGGCAGCATTAGCTCCATAATTCAACCATATGGAGTAGGAAAGACATTTATTTTGATAATATTTGAATTGTTCTCCCACTTTTCTGAATTGATTGTCATGATAGAAGATTAATTTGCTTTCAGGGTATTTACCAGAGCCTTTTTTCTCAGAATTCTGCAGATACCCTGACACCCACTCTCCCTCCCTGCCAATGACTAAAGCATTCATGAAATTGCTCTGAAATTAATCAATTTTTGGATTTCTTTCAGAGCATTTTCTGTGTTTTGAAGCCTGGAGTGCATCTTGGGTACCTYAACATACTCCCAAAGCTGGAATTTCTGCTGTTAAATATTTGCTAGAAGAGGGTGCTTTTTTTCCCCACATTTCACCTGACTTCAGGAGCTGGGAATTAATGTAAGCACCAAATATCCTGACACTTGAGATRAAATAATAAGAGTGGGTGCTCACTGCAGGAGGCCAAGGTTGCTGGAGGTCAGAGCTGACAATTACTGTAGGACTGGAGCCCTCCTCGCTCCCAGAGCATTTCTGATGCACTGCACAGACTCCTGCAGCCTGGATGTGCTCCTGGGGCACCTCTGTGGGGAGCTCCTGCCCTGGAGAGCAGGGCTGGTCCTGCCTGTGCCTCTGCCAAACCCATTCTCCTGGTTTTAGCTTGCTTTTCTTAGGACAACTGTGGATTTCAAAAGAGGAGAAATGAACAACAACCAAAAAAAATTACCCAGAGATTTGACTACTGAGCCTGAGGAAATCTCCTGGCTTTTTCCCACAGTAGCTACTCCAAAGTATGGACATTTTCAGAGATTACCACTTTGCTGAATACCATTTTCCCCCCTCCCTGTGTTCAATCTAAAGTACCTTTTTCTTTCCACAGCCTGTAAAAGAAGACTAATCCACAAACTGAAAGGCAAACCCTKTACTCTTCCCAAGTCTTGGTGCAGAGAATAATATTCAGCAAGAAGCAATTGCACCATAACTGTGCCTGAGGCCTGATCCCTGCAGGATGAGAACTCAGCAAGGGATAAGTTTCCAAATGACCTCTGTCAGCTCCTAAAGAGAAAAAGGAAAGACAAGAGCAGCCCCTGTGAGTGGGAAAGGCCAGCTCCAGCTCSAAGTGATGGGATCAAAGCATAACCAAGAGCAGAAAAGTGTCCTTGCATCCCCATCTAGTGGCTCTTGGTGAAATCAGTCTGTGGTGCCTGGGTTTGGACACTCTCCTCTGTTCCTGCAAGCTGCTGGATGACAGATGTGCACACTGCTGAACTCGCCTTGCCAAAGCTGCTGGGTTTGATCCATTTTTGTTAATTCTCCTCAGGGTTTGAGAGATGGCAGAACTTAACGCCAATGGAAAAGAAGCTTTGACCCAGCTTYCAAAGAAGAGGTAATTTAGCTGAGGTTATTCTCTTTGAAGTGGGACAGACCAGAAAGATTCACAGAACAGCCAAAGTCTGTGAAAGGTGAGCATTGCTCACTGGGCTCATGCCCACTCATCCCCTGCTCCTTCTCTCTGCTTACCCACAGAAACGTGGCCCATCATCCTGTGWACATTCCAAGAGCTATTCCAATTCTGTAACATACTTTTGCCTGGCAGAGTGGCTTTTCCTGGGATGCTTTGGCTGCTCAGAGCATTCAGATCCCTTCTGTTCAGATGTGGTGTGATGGCTGGCCTCAGCCTTGCTTTAAGAGCAGGTAAGTAAAAATAATTTAAATTTTGATCCTTCATTTCCTCTCCCCCTCAATTCATGCTCTTGAGCCACAGAAACCTCTCAGGGGCCACTCTCCAGSGTTACAATTTGCCCTGCTAACTTTGAGCTGGGGACAAAATCTCTTTTGCTGGCAATTCCTCATGTTTGGTACAGCATGATTGGCACATGCCCCAATTTGGGGTGCTGTTCCTGTTGGGTGTGTTTAATCCTGCTGATGTTGGACTCCCAGCACAGGTACAGCAGAGACAYTTAAATTCTGAGTGTGCTTTCCTGGCTGAAGACTTGTGAGTTTGTGAGGGGCAAAAGGCACATTTCACCATATCAGTCCTTGCTCTCAGAGACATTCTTTTTTGACTGCTGGGTGGGTTGTAGAGCAAAGCTGGTCTTCACCTTGAATCAGAGCCTTTTTTGCAGGCAGCCCCATCAGAATTCCCCTCTGTCCTCACCTTGGCTCTGCAATTACAACTACACAAGGTATGACCTCTGGTCAAACGGGTTCAAAAGGGTCTTTTCAAAAGGCCTGGAAGAGCTGAACCAGGATCCAGGCTTTAATAAAGAGGCAGGAAAGGCTGTGATAAAAAAAAAGAAATTATCTCCAAGACATACATACTTCAGGTTTTTTGGGAGGTTGAACAGAAACATGTCTGGAATCCAGCAGCAATGAGGGCTGCTGCCCCCAGGGAGGGATGGGTTCTGCTTCTGCAGTTCCTTTTTTTTTTCAGTATTTATCAGAAATTATGTTCTTTTTCCCATAGGAAAATATCCTATATACACATATTTTAAAAAATACTGGTGCTCAAACTCCAGTATCTATTGCTGCCCTGGATTAAAAAATACTGGTGCTCAAACTCCAATATCTATTGCTGCCCTGGATTAAGGGATTAAAGAAAAACAAAATTTCTTCCTTAATGAGAAATCTTATTGTTAACTATCAGGAAAATGTGTGGTACAGAATTGCTGGTTATCCCTCTCTCTAACAGAATTTGCTTGATGGAGAATAACATGTTTGCATGAAATATTTCACCTAGGAGAGTACAGAAACTACTGTACTAGTCTAGAATATCTGAAAATATCTAACTGATGAARACATTTTCATTAAAGCAGCAAACTGCTACAGAAGAGCTTTGCTCTCRAGAAAATCAGAGTTACATTACCTGAGCTTTAATTGATTGTTCTAGGTGGATTTGGAAAGGCCTCAAAAAACAAAGTAGTAAACATGAAACCATACATTGGTTTGGGTTGGAATGSACCTTAAAAACCATTTAGTCCCAAACCTTCTGCCATGGACACCCTAAAAATGCCAAGGACCTTCCTGACAATCATCAGCCTAAAAGCTGGTTGCTATCACAAGGTAAATTCATCTTTATCAAAAGGTAAAATTGCTATCAAAGGTAAATTCATTGAAATTTGATGTCAATACCAGGCATCCCTGCCGGGAGATGCAGATGAAGCTCGCTGTGGTGGGCTGGTGGAGGTGAACACTGAGGGGAGCTGGGCACCGTGGGCAGYACCAGCCTCAGACAGGCTTGCCCCGGGGCCAGGGAATGCCCCATTTCTGCGGGATCAGCCCAAACCCCACCGGAGTGCGGCAGGGAAAACAGCCGCTTTGTTCCCCTCTCCTCGCAGCCCGGCTCTGCCTTCAGCCATCACCTCTCCGATCAAAAATCAGCTTTCCCGGCGGTGCGGGCAGCAGGGCTCAGGCAGGATTTGGTCACGAGCTGTCCCGAAGAGCCCGGAGCGGGGCTGGCAGAGGGCACATCGTGCAGCAGCCGCTGCCAGCCCCTGGCAGCTGCCCACAATGTGCCCTTGTGCGCGGCCCCGCCGAACAAAGGGCGCTGTCGCAGCTAAAGCCGGCTCTGGGGCATGTGCCTGTGTGGGATCCGCTGCCGGGGGGGCTCCGGGACACGGCGGGGACACGGGGAGGGAGCGGCGCCCCGCCGATGTACAAGGAGCTCCCCGAGGGGTTTGCAGCTGCCGGACGGTGCTGACAGCTCCGGGGAGGTATGGCTTCCTGCCGGGACCCGTCCTTCCCTGCCTTTGGCACGGGGGGTTGGAGGGGTGGCTGCGCTGGGACAAGGCAGAGGTGGCCGGGGGACACGGGGCATTGCTCGGGGCTCGGCTGGGACACTGCAGGAATCCACTGCTGGAATCTGGGGGATGGAATATCTGGTGGGACCGMTGAGGATTGAATTCACTGATGTAAAATTACTGCCCAGCAGCCACAGGTGCACTTTAGACCGAGCAAAGAGGTTCTTTCCTCACCTAGAATATTTTGAATGGYTGAAGAGTAGCAATGCAGTTGTTAATGTGCTGCTGCGGACCTGCCTTGAAGTGGAGAACTTAAATCCATCTGGAAGCCAAATCTAGTGTAAAGCAAGGCAGGTCACCTGATGGTGAAGCATATCCACCCGAGGTCCCTGGTCTCGTGGGGTCTGTGCAAGGCAGGAAGTTTTCTGGGGATCTCAGCAAGAGGGGAGGCTTTATCTGTCATCTGCTCAATCTGTTCTACCCATTGGCTTCAGGGAATGGGAGTGATGAGGATGCTAATGCTGCTCTTTCCACCAGTGGATCTCACTTGGAAATATAAAGTCTTTAAATAATTTATTTTTTACATTCATATTATTAGATTTTAGGCTGAAGGAGCATCAGTCCTGGGGGTGCGTGTAGGGGAGAAAATCCAAAGTTAAGTGAAGGGAGCTCCCAAGATTTTCTGAATTTGGAACAGTGACCACTGCACCTTCTGCTGTGTTATCCTTTTCTGGAGACCTCCAGCCACCTCTGCCCTGGATAGCTGYCCCCAAAAATGTTTCTTTGCTTTGTAATCCCTGCGGCTTAGCAAGCAGAGTGTGAGCAGACTGGGCTCGCTGCCGCCCGTCCCTTTGGTGGGGCAGGACAGGGGGTGCCAGGCTACCGGGGGCCGCAGCGCTCGCTGGAGCTTCTGCCACTGTGCCCAGTTCCCCCTGAGTCACAGACGGGAAAATCGCTCGCTCAGGTGTCCGGGCGGCCAACGAGCTCCTCTTCTCCCTGGGGACGGCAGGGATCTCCCAGCGCATCCCCCATCCATCAGACAGCAGCGCAAGGATGCAGGAGAGAGAGCGTTCCCTCCTGCGCGGGGCGGCGAGAGGGAAGGACAGACAAGGCTCCCAGCACATTAAAAAGCGCACGGAAGCTGCCCCCGCTTTGCCCGGCGCTGGCTCACAGCCCTCAGCCGCTGCCACTCAGGCTCCGGAGGTTGGGAAGTCCCGAGGTGTCCCTGTCTGTGGTCCCCCCGCGCCAGGAGGACACGGCCGCGGCCGCCCGGCCCCGCGCTCCGCCCGCCCCGTGCCCGCTCCTGCCCCGCGGGGCTCGGGTTTCCCCCTGTCCCTGCCCCAGTGACGCCGCCTGTCCCGACAGGTCCGGCAGAGCCACAGAGGCGGCAGCGGGACATGCTGACCTAGGGCACGGGCGGCTGGCTGACCCCCAGCCCGGCTGCCGGGTCACGGAATCGCGGCGTGCTCCGGGCTGGAAGGGACCCGCGGGGATCATCAGTGCGGCCGCCCTGTCCCTGCACAGCATCCAGCACCATGGAGCCGGCTCCCGAGGTGAAGAGGTACGTGCGGTCTGGCAGGGATGGGCTTTCCCCGCCTGCTSTCTCTGTGTCACGGATGGGTGTGGGGGCTGGGAGGAGCAGCAGATGTGCCCGTGTTCTGGGAAGGATGGGGGCTAAGGGGGAGATCTTCAGCCCCTCCACAGCCCAAATTTAGGAATAATGACGTTTATGAGTTATGAAGAGATTATTGCAATTTGTGTTCCTAGAGAAAATTTTTTCAACTAAAAGAGGCTGCATCGCCTAAAGTAATGTGACTTCCCTGCACCTGCTGTCCTTAMTGCACCCAGCTCTGTTCACGGAGGGAAGAGGTTTAACCTTGCAAGCTCAGTCTCAGCTGGGAGCTGTGGCAGGACCAGCTGCCCCAGGGCATCCTGCTCCCTGATAGGCCCTGCCTTGGTCCTGCTGTTGGGTATYGGGGTCCTGGGGTGGGCAGGACCAGTCCAAAATTTGCAAATTTTAGGATCTGGTTGGGATTTTAACCAGATCTTRGAGTTTGTTCCCATTTTACCTTCCCAGCAACAAATGTTAATCAGTCTAAGGATCTAACCCCTGGGGAGAAAGAGCAAAAATGCCAGAGGAAGAGATCTTGGCATCATCTGTGCTGGTGAATGCTTGTGCTGAAGTCTGTCCAGRTCTCCTGGCATGGCTGGAAACACTTGACCTGTCAGAAATGGAGTTCATGTCCCAGGATGTTCCTCCCTGCACAGGAAAAGCCGCRCTACCCTTCGGCATTTTAGGGGGACATTTACTCTGAAAACCATCTTGCTGGGTTCACCCAGCTGAGGGGACCAAACAGCCTCTGCTTTGATGGGCAGAGATGGAGGAGGCCAGAGGGCTGAGTGGGAATTGGAGGGGCTGGCCTGCAGCCAGGCTGGAGATTATGCAGGTGGGCTGAGTCCTGGCTTCTTCCTGATGAGCTTCTGAGAGGTCTTTCCAGAAAASTGGTGAGGTCAAGGTGGTGGAAGGGAGACCTTTGACATATCCCAGGGACATGAGTTACGTGGCTTTGGCACTGAACTCAGATGGAATCAGCTGCTCTTGCAGGACTCTGGAAGTGCCCCAGTGTCTCTGAGACTTCTGGGACATCTCAGTCTTTTCCTGCCTTCATTGATAGAAGCAGGGCATGATTTGCATGTGGCCACTTCCTTGCCACATGGCCAGCACAGCCATTACTGGGATCCCAAAGCCCCACTGCATGACTCCCTTCTTTACTTTTCCCCTTCCTGCCTTGTTTTTTCTTCACTTGGGATTTTCTTTGGAGACTATTGGGCTTGGGTCTGCTATCTCAGACTGCTTGTCCTTGAAGCATTTTCTAACAGCAGAGCCTTGGTGTGTCTGAACACATTCTATCACACACAACACATCATGTCRCCCCTGAGACTTGCTGTGCATCTCRAYACTGAAATGTGGTTATGCAGGAGGTGCCTCTTCCTTTGCACAGACAGCCTCATCCCAAGGCTGTCTGTGCAGAAGTGAGGTCCTGGCTCCCATTTAAATTCATCCCTTCCTTTTGCCAGTGGCACCACCCCCTGCTCTATGTGGGAGGCACGTTGTCAGAGGAAAAGCGAGAGAGGAAAAGATCAGTGTGATGTCTTCAGCTGCACTGACTGGTTAATGGTTCTGCAGGGGTATGAAAACTTCCACAACACATCTCAGACAAACACTGGAGCAGTGGCCAGCTGTGGATGCCCTGTCCCTGGAAGTGTCCAAGGCCAGCTTGGACAGGGCTTGGAGCWACCTGGGAGCTGTCCTTGYCCATGGCAGGGGGTTGGCATGAGATGAGTTTTGAGGTCYCTTCCAACCCAAACTCTTCTGTTGACTCTAGGATTCATGGATTCTATGACTGTGATCAGCTACAAAGAAGTTTTGGCTTTCTCTAGTAAAAAAGAACAAAATAAATCATGGATTATCAGGAGAGAGGAAAGTTTGTCCTGGAGCATCTTCCCTTTGTTCTGCATTTTCAGTGCAGCTTCAAAAAAGCATACAGGTTCTTCAAATAACTGAAGTGCTATACTTTCCTTACAGGAATAGTTTCCCCAGCATGAACTTTGAAGCAGAGATTCTGACAACTCCACACGATAATTCAGGTATTTGGGAGAAAAAAAAAGAAAAAAAGAGATTAAAGTAAAATGCCCCCTCAGATTGCTATCACTACAAACATGTTTTCATTCTTTTGGAGTCAGAGATTGGTTAAAAAAAAAAACAAACCAAAACAACAAAGAAGCAGAATGGTGAACTGACTGCAATTCAGGTGATTTCAGGTTTCTCTCAGGGTAGAGTTCAAAGTGTTGAGGCTGGACATTGATGCCTTTACCTCCAATAGGGCTGCACCAGGAACACAGCTGCCAAGGACACATGGGTTTGGAAACAGCAGAGACATTCTATTTGAGATTGCAGAGTCCTGGATGAGACATACAGGGTTCTCTTATTAGTGGTGACTAAAGGCAGGTGATAAAAATGCAACCCCTTGAAAGGCAAAAATGAGGATGAAGATGTTCTGCCAAATCCTGTCCTTCATCCTCATTTCATTTAAGAGGAATTCTTGATTTTTCCCCCCCTCAATGATGCCTTTTCAGTGAGCATTGCAGGTGGAGGCTGCACTATGAGTGCCTTCCTAGAGCAGCCCATGGTCTGAGACAGACCCAGCCTCAAGTCTGAGTCCTGCCACTGCTCCTCAGCCCTGGGCAGCTGGCCAGAGCCTGTGCCCTGGCAACAACCCTGTCTTTAGGATGGGACAGCAGGAAAGGGAGACTTTGCAGCAATTGCTTGGAACCCCTTCAGCATTCCTGGGKTTTGGCTCAGAGGGAGAGATCTTGGTTTCAGCCCCCACATTTGCACATGAGCCCGTTCAGGTGAAATGTTTGGCCATCAGCTGCCCTCCTGGCCATGAGCTGCAGGTCCCAGCAGGGAATTCACCTCCCTGGCAGCCCATTCCAGTCCCAAGCTGTCCAGAGTCACAAATGAGATGCACAGGGCTGGCTGGTTTTGCTGCAGGTGGCAGTATTTTTGCTGCAGGTGGCAGTGTTTGTGCTGCATCCCCCTTCCTGGGAAGTGTGCCATGGGCTGCCCATCTCAGTCACAATGTCCAGCATGGGCACGAGTGACAGCCCACAGGCTTGGACCCGCTGTGTGACTGCCTTCACCTTTCCTTTAGTCTTCTAGAAAACCCCTCCAGTTCCATCCCCTCTTGCAAACTGAGTGCCCCACATCTGGCTAAACATTTTGGAGACATTTGCCTCAGGCTGTCCTGTAATGAYGAGTCACAGCAAACATGCTGATGTCAAAGGGTACCCAAGAATAAWTTTTGAACCCTGAGTGTGAACAGCTTGGAAAGTGCATCCTCTGCATCGTTTTCCCAAATTTCTGGCTCCTGTTGGGTTAGGTTGGGTYTCTCCCATGAGGTAAGTGCTTTGACCCTTCTCTTGCCTCAAAGCCTCTAACCTGCAACCCCTGTTTGTTTCCCAAGAGCTCTACATGATCCCTTCCATGAGGAGCCTCACGGCTGAGGAGTATGTGGAGGCCTTTAAGTCATTCTTGGATCACTCAACAGAGCACCAGTGCATGGATGAGTTCAACAAGGAGCAAATGCCCCACATTGTGGCTGGGTAAGGAGCACTTCCCCCRAGGTGGGAGAGCCAGCTCTTATCCTGGGAATCAGCAAAAAACATTCAAGGATTTTTTGGGGGCAGGAATGAACTTTAAATGCTTTTCACTTTTAAGTCCCCTAATAGTGGCTTTTAGGATATTCTGTTTAATGACTCCAGAGTACATGCTGTTTCAATTAATACACTGCACTGCCTCTCAGCTTATGTTCAGGAAAGACTCAAGACCTCATTCTCATGTCCATCTCTTTTCATAGCTGATTTTCCGGGGATTAAAGCTGGGGTTTTTTTGGTTGTTTGGTTTTTTTTTCTGAAAGAAAGCTCTCTTGTGCTCTTTCCCCCTGCTTTTGGGACTTCATCACATCCATCCAAACAGGAACACATCTCTAATTCTCTCCTAGTGGCTAATTCRTGGTTTTCCCAATCCCCTAAGACCTCCTTATTTCTATCCTAAGTCGATTTGCATTCCTTAAGTACCAAATGATAATCAGTTTTGTAAAGTATTGATGTAATATCTTAAGGCTGGATAACTGCAAACAGCTTCAGAACAGCCCAGATCCAAAGCACAAGAAAGTCCTTTCAAGTCTGGATAGTTTTTGGATGTTATAGGAACTGTATTTTTCTCCATTTAGAAAAAAAGTTTAGGCAGGCAAATTTTTATTCTACAGATCAGATAAATATATAAAATAAGCAATAAAATAATAATTATTAAAGATTATATTAAGAAATTTTAATTGTTTAATTTAAATGATGGAAAACATTGTAGCTTTCTATGATGCTGATTTTGGGTTTGTCAAAAGGGTCTTGACCCTCATTAGGGCTAAGGCTTCTGGATTTGCTCACACCCTTCAGAACTTGCTACTCATCCCACTGCTGTGGAATCATTACTGTGGWGTGTTTGGGAAACTCAATCCCTTGGCACAGTCCATGCCTGAGGGCAGAGTAAGGCCATAAATCATGTCAGAGCATGGCTGTTATTAAATATTCTGCCACATGACTGGAGCCTTTTAATCAGCAATTATTCTAGGGTAAAAATTATTGGAGATTCTCCTCCCAATTTCAATCCAAGATTAATGTTGACAAGAGATGATTTCCAGTCACCTGGACAGCCTAATGGTGTTTCTTTTTCTGGGTTTTTATATGCAATATTCCCTCCTGAGGGTGCTGAGGTTTTCCCCAGCTCACCTTGCCCGTGCTTCCCCAGCAGTGCCATCCCAGTCAGGTACAGCCCCTTTGCCCTGGGCTTCCCAGAGGTTTCTTTTGCACAGTGCCAGCCTGGAGAAATCTCCTTGGCACAGGGTGAGAAACTCTACACCGTGGTACCTACTGTACTTTGAAATATGAGCTGGCTGCTGTGGGCAGGCTCCTGCCACGCTGGTTATCACCAGGCTCAAAAGGGATSATCAAATTTCTGTCCCAGTTCATGTGTAGAACATGAAAATTTCCAGGCTGACGTGTCATCCAAGCTGTAAGAATGAAAGCATGAAGCCCTGTGATACAGTGTGATTAAGTAATGTGTATTTATCCTTTCAGTCTTGGCACCGGAAAATCCACCATCAGTGTCCTGGGAGTTGGGAGTGGCACAGGTGAGGAGTGTGGGGTGGGGCACAGGGGGACCTGTGGGGACCAGAAGGAGACACTGAAGGATTTGGATTACCCAGACATCAATGACAGCATTTCCCATGGAAGCACAGAAGGGCAGAAGGAAGAGTGGAGCTGGGATAAGCAGAGTGCTCCTTCCCTTCCTTCTCTTTCCATCTCCCTTGTGAAACACTGCTGCTCAGATCTTTCTGGGCAGTAAGAAATGTGTGATTTTAGCTTTGTTTCTGCTGCTTGGTGACTCTCACCTGGCTTTATTTGCCTCAAAGCAAGGACTCCTCCKTCTGGTTAGGTGTAAGAACATCTTCAAACCTTGCTGGAGAGAATTAAAAACACTGGGGAGCTTCTTTCCACCCAAAATCCTGCCTTAGTCTATGCCCCCTGAAGGGATGTGTCCTTCTKCTTTGCTTTTAGGCATCTCAGAGGCCAAGGCTGGGCAATGCCCTGCTCTCAGCAGTGCAAAACCACCTGGCCACAGCCRTTAGCATGRSACTGCATCAGCTTTTTCAAGACATRTTTCTTTGTTACTGCTGTGKTTTTGCCCAGTGATAAGTAGGGTTTTACTGCAAATGATATTTTTCCCCAGAGAGAAACCTATCCTTTGGAAAAATGGCTTTCAAGTTGTTCTAAATGCATTTGTGTTTAAAAAAAGCCAAAACAATAAAACAAAAAAGTGGTGRAACAGCCAACTTTGTTCCTAGGGAAGCTGGGAGAAAATAAAGAGTAGAGAAAAGAAGCGGTGGTTTGATTTGTCAGAGTTCACTTCTGCTTTGAAAAGTATTTTCAGCTGAATTTTAAGTGCTAATACTTTCAAATGAAAGCATTTTTCTCACTTTTTTTTTGTTTGTTTGTTTTCCTGAGTAAGAGAAAATTAGCTTTTGATTGTTTTCCCCAGCTGGGAATATGTTGGAGCATATGAGAAACCAAGCAGGAAGAAATTYCAGTTCTCAATTACCCTCTATTTTCATTAAGTAATATAAAACAGAAATTCTGACTCCACAAAAGCACAAGGGGGAAATGAACTTTTAGCATCRTCCTTAATTTTCCTCATGTCCTCTTCAGAGGAGGTTTTAATGGAAAAACAAATAAACCCTCTAAAGTTTTCCTGTGTTTCCTGGGTGAGTGCCCCTCACAGCTGCCAGGGCTCCAGACCTGCACTCCCCAGCTTGCCCACAGCTCCAAGAGCTGAGCTTCTGGGGCTGGGCAGGGATGGCACTGAGTAAAAGGTTATATCTGATCCCTGACCTTTTCAGAGCTGGACTCTGGTTTCACAGAGCCCCCAGAATTAGTTTAGTTGATGAAAATATTAATGGGGATTAGAGGCCGACTSCACATCCTGAAAGGCCCTGTTGTGGTCCAAATCACGTTTTCTCACTCAGCCCATGTTTCCTCATGGTTGGTTTAACTCTGAGCTGGAACTTTCCAGTTGCAGAGAGGTTCCAGTGCTGTCCCAGCCTTGCTGTGGTCAGTGCTGAAGGATTACTGCTGGCAGGAAAAGCTGCAGCAGAGAAATTCCTGCTGTGTTTTACTGCTTGTTTTTACAGACACCCCGGTTGGAGATGTTATTACCTGCCMTTGCAAACACTGGATTAAGGAATCTTACAGAGGTGGAGTGAAAAAGACCCCAAACCAAAGCAGCTTTTGAGATACCCACCTGCTGTTGACAGACCTATTTGCCTSCATCAGTGGCTCCAGGGCATGGGGCAGCGATGCTCTGCCTCTGGCCCTGCCCCAAGCCTGCAGGCAGCTCTAAGAACAGGTGCCCCCCAAACCAGGCACTTACAAACTGGCACCTAGGGCTGTCACAAATGATTCAGCTGCTTGCTACTGGGATCTTCCTTCCTGTCACCAGTACTGGTCCCTGCACCCGCCTCCAAGGGATGCAGCCACTCCTGTTCCCGTGAGCCTTTGGCTGGCCCTGCCCTGCTGCCACTGCRTTCCTCACGAGCCTGGGGTGTCCTTTCTCTAATTTCAAAAGACTCAGCCTTCCCACCACAGGATGTCCCTGCAGTGCTGGCATGGCTGATGTTTYCCTCCTTGAGTTCTATTTACTGCAGCACTTGCCAAAGGTGACGGCTCTTCCCAGGGCTGGTACGYCAGCTGAAAGAGCAGGGAGGATGCAGATCTCATATCAAGACCTCTCTGGGTGTGACATTTGCAAGGCCAGGACTATCTTTAGGCYCCACCATCAGCTACAGACAGGATTCTTGCAGAGGTCCCATCAAGGTGGTCGCATCTGCTGTTTATTTATGTAGTTTCAAGGAACCAGGGGGACTCAGACACTTGGCGTGTCATGGCATTTCTGGGAAATAAGCAGCATGACCTGTATCACCTCAGGAGAGGCTGCAAATTTCCTAGAACAGGAGAACAGACTGCTGCTTGCTCCTCCAGAGCTTACACAGCAGCACCAGTAGCTGACTTTGCAGGGCACTTCCACACAAATACGTGAGTCTCTACATGTTATTTGATGCCCTGGGCTGAGACCACATGGACAATCCCCAAAGAGGGAGGATCCAGGATGCCAGTGGGTCTTTTCTCTTGTGATGCAGTTCCCCAGGCATTGGGGCTGTGTCACAGCAGCCACTGTGTCCCTGTGGCAGCCCCAAAGCCATGGGCCACCCCACACATGCTGGAGTTCCAAAGCTGTGTCAGCTGCCTCTCTGCACCCACTATAACCTTTTGGGGTAGTTGAAAACTAATGTTTCATGGTTATTTTTGTAAACAGTGAGCTGTGATCCTTGACCTGTCTGTCCCACAACCCAGGGTATTGCCATTAGGAGGTTTCTGTGCTGCTGCTTGTCTCTGCCTTGTTCTCAGGCTGCTCTGCACCTCTGTGTTAGTGCAGAGCAGTACAGCACCATGGTCAGAGTATCACCAGGCTGTGCCACTGCATGAGCCACAGAGCAGGACCTGCCTCTCTTCTGCTGGGGGATTTCCTGGCAGGAGTGCTGGCACTGRCACCCTTCCATGGCATTTACCTGCTTTCTAAAGTGGTGAATTTGTGTTTATTGAACAGGTGAACAGGATTTGAAAATGATCAGGATACTGCAGGCTGTGCACCCGGGGGTCTCTATTGACAATGAGATCGTGGAGCCCAACCCACAGCACGTGGCAGCTTACAAAGGTAAGGCTATACCTGCTGCCTGGGTTGTAGCAAGGACCATCCATTTGAATGATGAGTTTTTCTGCTATTTTRTGAAATTCATGGTTTTCTTCTACTTTTTGAAACAGAGCTGGTGAATCAAGCTCCAGACCTGCAGAATGTTTCTTTTATTTGGCACCAGCTCACTTCCTTGGAATATGAACAGCAGGTGAAGGAGAAAGGCACACATAAGAAATTTGACTTCATCCATATGATCCAGGTAATGGACATTAACACAGGACTATGGGATTTAAGTACCCCCTTCAGTTCTGCTGTATGCTTGATTTTAGGACCAGAGCTGAGCACAGCTCTCCCACAGCAATTCTGCAGAAGCTCTGCAAACACCAAAGCTGGCAATGCTCAGTGCTGTGAGGTGTCCCTGAATGGGCATGTGCAATCAGGAAAGGCTGGGAAGCATCTGGAACAGAATTTAAAATAACTCTAAAAGAAAGGGTTGAAGCYTTTGGAGGGTCATTGCACTGTGCAGGAGCAATAATGGCTGTGTGTCACTGCCTCTTCCAGATGCTGTACCGTGTGGAGGATATTCCCAGCACTATCAAGTTTTTCCACAGCTGCCTCGACCATCACGGTAAACTCCTGATCATCATTTTATCAGGTAAGGAAGACCTTGTATTTTTTTGCTCCATTGCTGGAGTTTTAAAGAGATTTGAAGTTTGAGAGCTACAAATATTTATTTGGGGACATGAGTGGTGCTTATTGTAAATAACTAAAAACTTTGCTGGATTTCATATGGAGAATGCAATCTTGGGGCTTAGCCTTGGGCCCCAGTGTTTGATGGGGACACTTAGGCATAGCCTTTGTCTCTTGCTTCCCTGCTTATGGAACTGATGTAGCAGACAGAGGTGTGGCTGTCCATGAATGAGGGTCAATCCTTCCTCGTGGTGAAATCAGCMCTGTARAAACACAACCTGAGCTCTGGGTGGYCTCATCCTTAGGGCTGTTATTTTTGTACAGCAATGACCCAGACCCCAGGAGGACAACAGATGCTGCCAAGAGCTGCAGGCTTTGTGGCAGGACAGGAAAAAAGAGGGCACAACATGATAGCACTTTTTAAAATAATAGAGTGTTTCATCCCTTGTGCCATTCATGAATCCCCAGCCCACAGTGCGGTGATAAAGCACAATTTCCCATGTTCCCCATTAAAACTGCCTCTCACATTGCCTGTAGGCTGTTTCCCTTGTTGTTTGGGGCTGCTATTTGACGTATGCATTGTTTAATGAGCACTTACAATTCATGTTTGGTGTGTGAAATCGTCTGCACTGCTCTGGCCAAGGCACAGGTAAGAGGTAGTGTGGATGTTCAGGTTCAGCACATTGGTACCTCTGTGTGTACTCTTCCTTCTGGGCACATTCAGTGCTGGGGACATCTCCTCGGAGTTTCCTTTGAACAGGACAGGTTTGGAGGGAGGGCTGAGGGACAGCAGGGTTTTATGAGGCACAGRTATTTGTAAGCAGACTCATGGAAGGGGAAGCTCTCCTCCTGCCCCTGTCAGGGGCCGGGCCGGCACAGAGGGAGCTTTCCCAGCTCGTTTCACAGTTGATTCGCCGGTGTTTGGGCTTTGCCAAAGTACCGTTCCCGGTGTCCCGGCAGACAGCAGCGGCTGGGCCAGCCTGTGGCAGAAGCACAGGGACTGCCTGCCCGCCACCGACCGCGGCCACTACATCACCTGCGGCGGCATCACGGCCGTGCTGCGGGGGCTCGGCGTGCAGCACCGCGTGTACGAGTTCCCCTCGGGCTGGGACATCACCGAGTGCTTCCTGGACGGGGACGCGCTGGGCGGCCGCATGATGGATTTCCTGACGGGCACAAAAAACTTCCTGGGCACGGCKCCGGCRGCGCTGCGGCGGCGGCTGCGGGAGGCGCTGAGGCAGCCCGAGTGCAGCAGCACCAGGGACGGCAGGGTCATCTTCAGCAACAACCTCAGCATGATCGTCGTGGAGTCCTAGAGCCCCCAGCCTGCCGGGACTTGGTTTTTTAACACTGTGCATCCTTGGCCGTGTTCCCCTGGGACTTTTCCGTGCATGTTTGCACACCAACAGAAGAGTCTGCACGGCCTTTGCAGCTGGCAGGAGGTGGCAGCCCCTGTGCTGGCCGTGTCCAGCCCCACTGCTTCCAAGGACAAAACCAGCAAGGTGTCCCTATGCTGCTTTGCACCCAGGTAATGGCACTGCACCCAGGTGTAAGATGCTCTGCACTAGGCTATTTCACRTGGTTTTATCAGCGTAGGCATTTACTGCCCCAGTTCTCTCAGCGTCTCACCATATAGACATGTCTTAAAAATTTATCAGCCTTTTTGTTTGGAGAATATTTTGGAACCCAGGATGATACTTGCCCTGTGCTCTTTCAGGCAGACATTAATTTTGTTACTTTCTTACTACTGTTTTGTCTCCATATAAAATAAAAGCAATCTTAAAAAAGTCACATCTGGTTCTGCACGCATGGGATTGTAGAAAATGAAGAGCAAAGAGGTCATTGAGTTAAAAACAAAAAAAATATGYGAAGTACCATTTTATGGGAGCATTAAGGGTTTCTTGTAAGTGAGAAAGATGTGCCTGAGGATGTGGAAGAGCTGGGAGAGAGCTGCAGCTTGTCCTTGTGCTGCAGCCCTGGRAGGCAGCTTGGCTCTCTTGGAGCAGCATCACTGCAGCACAGCAAAGCAGCAGCAACAGCACTAAAATGTGGTGCATGTGGTTAAAATCCTAATACAGGTAAGTTAAGACTAYTTCCCCAGAGGGCTGAAGGAGGTGCTGCCAGGGCAGCCAGCTCCAAAGGGAGATGCCACACAGGRTGAGCTTTGGTTCTGCMATTGGCACCGTGGTGCTGTGCAGAYCTTGGGGCTGARCACGTGGGGAAAGCTGCCTGCAGTGTCAGCAGCYTCTGAGGGGGGAAAGCAGCAGCTCAGGTGGGAAATACCTGCAGGCACAGAACCATCTCTTMAGCTGGGTAGGACRCACCTGTGTGCACCTGGGAGGGGCTCAGGTTGATGTGTGGGATGTATGAAATGGCTTCTTCCAGCACCACGARCACATGGGATGTCACRCTAGCTTGTGAGACATGTCATTGTCACCCRGAGTCCTGCTGATCCTGCTAAAACTGTCCCACCCCACCCACCTGAGTGCAGTTACTGCCAGGGGCAGCATCACCATGRAAAGGTAAGGAGCCYGTGGAGTCATTGTGCCTCCGCTCTGTCCTTTGGGTTTTTTGGGGTCTTTTTTCAGGTTTGGGTTTTAGCATATCTTTTTGAAATGCAGCCATTTCTCCAGAAACTACTGTAATGGGATAAAATGAGCAAAATAATGGGAAAACAGTAGCATAATATCATATCCCTGGCAGGACTGAGGCAAGTACTATTGCTGCCAGTTCCAGAAACATCAGTCAAATCTGGACAACCTCCAGAGTACCCCATACCTGTGCACAAGCTTTTCCCATTGATCCATCCCATTGTTGATTCCGTAGGCATCTCCTTTGCTGGTGCTGGCTCCCAGCACTGGGCAGGGAGTGATCATCTGGGCTGTTGGACAGGCTCTCAGCACTGCTCCCATCAGTGTTCTCCTTGCACTAGGAATTCTGTGGTTTAYTTCCAGTCAGCAGTGATGTCTCTCTCTGTCTCTACCTGGTAGATTAAGAGGAAAAACAAAAGGTACCATAAACYAGGCTTGTTTCTCAAGCTTTGAAGAAAAATCTACCTGTTAGTCTTTCCAGAAATTTGGCACAATACAGGTTTGCCCAAGATCTTCCCCAGCCCAAGAGGTTTTCCACCCCTCTTTGGAGTTTCCTGGGCAGGCAGACACATTTCCAGAAAGCACATACCCATCTGTGAGCACAAAATTTACCCACAGCAATGTAAATCAATGTGCAAATGCTCAAAAACAGGAAACACTTCAAAGCAGGCTGTTTAGTGACAGGCTGGGGAGATRAAACAGGGCACCTCATTAAAAACACGGCTGATCAATGCTTTATATGTAATTTTTCCTTTGATTCTTCAAAAGCAAGTAGTTTATCAACAACTCTGCTTGTACACCTGGAATAAATAGCATCCTAAGTGTCCCATCTGTTGATGTATTTATTCTTTGGTGAACATGCTGTTTAACARCTATTTGTTTTGCTTTCTAAAAGACGCTCCCCTCCCCTGCAGAATTTCAGACGGTGCTTCCCCAGCACCAGGAGCGTGGCCACGAGGGGGCTGCAGCAGCCAGCAGAATAAATCCACCTCCCAAAACACTGGGAACGCTGAGCTGAAGCAGCAGAACCAAAGTCAGGCAGACAAACGCGTTTGCTGGCTCATCGCAGCCCCATCCCAGCAGTTGGTGATGCAGTTTTGCTGCAGTCATGGGCTCTGACTTGGATTCTGATTTGTAAAAAAGTCACGGTGGCACAGCACAGCTGGCACGGGGGATGCACAAAACCTGCTTTTGGGTTGGTTTTGTTTTCTCCTGCTCGATGGCTGGAGTGCTGGAGCTCAGGGACAGGGACCCAGGAGTGGCAGCTCCCGGGCAGGGAAACCCCAGGAAGGGGATGGCAGGAGTGAGAGGCTGCTCCAGCCTTAGCTTTGRGCCAAAGCAGCCCTGCTGAGCTCCAGGGGCAGCCCTGCTCCATACTGAGTTCCTGGCAGTTCCCAGTTAGTGAGGAGCCGCTCCGTGCCTCCCAGAGGGAGCTGTGATGCTCCAGCAGCACGAGTTTGTTCCAGCCCAGAGGGAATGCTTTTGTGGACAGCCCTGCACTGAGCTGCCCTGTGCTCTCTGCAGTAGAYTCAATGCCTGCAAAACCCAAATTGTACAGTTTCACGTGGAGCAGTTGCAGATTTTTCCCTCCCATTTCAGTGCACAGCTCTGATTGTGCTACAGTGCCCTAAAAAGGAGCTATAGAGAGCAGCCCTTTACAATACCAAGGATGGATAAGTTCAGTTTTACTGGGCCTGTACACAGTCTTGGGGGCTCAGTGGTTTGCCTTTGAAGTGTTAAGGCTTCTCTACTCACGAATATCATCAGGGAAGTGGAGGTAGCACAGGAACTGCAAAATCTAGTAGCTGATTTCTGAATAATCTCATTAAAAACAAGCTGAGTAAAATACTGGAGCATATACTGAAAAGATTATACTTAATCTCAATAGGGGGGGAGAAATAAAGAGGCTGAGCAATTTTCCCTCCCCCTTCAACATTTTCCCACAGAAATCTCTTGAGGCTTATATCAAGTGTGTGGGGTTGTGCTCACCCTTTTGGAGCTTACAATGGCCTTTGCAGGAATAACAACCTTCTGGACATAGCTCTAGAAAGGTGTTTATCATCCTGCTTTTTAAACTGTTGTGGTTTTTTGTTTTTTTTTTTTTTTTCCCAAGGTCATATCCTCCAGACTGAATATCTGATCCAAGTCTAAAAAATATCTTTATTATTGAGCATCACTCCTTGTAGTCACTCCAAAGTGTCAATAGAAACTGAAATCCTGCTAAATGGTGAAAGTCCTCTTAAGCAGAGAATGTGCTGTTCATCTCCCACTCTCCTTTAATCCCTTGTTAACAACAAATAAATAAAAAAGAGACAAGTCCCTCCAAGATAAATGTGTGGAGTGGAAGCTCCAGCTGGGAGGATCTCGTGCCTGGGGAGGGTTTGTGGGACATGTGAGATGGCAGGATCCCAGTGGGGCTTTGCTTCTCATCTCTGRGAAGGAGCAGGGAAGAGCAGAGCAGGAGTTTCATTTCCACTCCCCACTCCTGATGACACATTTGATTAGACCTGCCAGCAAATTGCCAGAGAAAACATATGTTTTGTCATACATTGYAATGATGGCACCTCTGGTGAATTTATAAATGTGATAAGGAAATTTTCAGAGCGGTCTCTGAGTCCCTATTGCTTTGTTAACATTTTTTAGCATCCTATTAATCACTCTGTATGGMTCTGTCAACAGCTGATATTATGGATTAAGGAAGATTACAGCTCATTGCTCCAGTGGCTGTTTTCTTTAGAATTTAACTCCACAGGCACTTTGCCATTTGCCTCCCTCTGACAAAACCGGCCCCTTGCTTTTGCAAACACTTTGCTTCCCTGACTAAGGGTGGGTTCACTTTAAAAAGTATCAGAAATGCTCATCCAGAAGGGAAATGTTYTGATTTTAGGAGGGCTAATACACTTTCAGTGCTGAGCAAAGAGTCCACAAGATCCTGATTTMCAGAGGTTTCCATGCAGATCAATGCTGATTTTGTTTTGTCATGCTTGTGCAGATCAGGTCACATGTTATTTGGGGAAAGGGGGTGTTATTTGAGGAAATTCAGAAAAAAGTTCTACAGGTTTAGTAAATTTAACTCATAGACCACCTCCATTGATTATTGCCAACTATAGATCATTCTCCAATTCTGTRTATTTGTTATCCATTCTGAGATACAAAGCAATCCTTGTGACTCCTGTGATGCAACACAAAGCAAAATTAACACCAGAGAATCAAAAAACTCACCCATGTACAAACTTCAGACTAAAAATTATTCACCCAAACTTACCCCCTTGTGCCAGGACTTGTTTCTATGCATAAAACCAGTAATGTCAGAAATACCAGTTTTGATCTTGACATTCTTCCTGAGCTTATTTAATTCTTACAGCTTCTCTCCAAGGCCTTATCATGCCTTGCTCCCTTATCTGGCAGAGCATCCCCCACCACAGCCTCATCCCAAAGCAGCCAAATTAAAGAAAACCTCCCTCCTGTGCTCATGGCCAGCCTTGGTCCTGGCTCACTTGCAATTCCTGCCAAATGTTCATGCAGATTTCTTGCYTCAGAGCCTCAGGTGACACAAAGCTCCTCTGGGTGTTTCACTGGGAGCCTCTCACCCCCATTACAAATGCCTTAAAACAACCAGCTCTGCCAGAGCCTGTCTYCTCTGCACTTTGTGGAAATTATCCCTGGGCCACTGCTTAATGTTCATTATTTCTGATGCTTTGAAATTTTAAACKGAAGGCATTAATATAACCTATAGTRCAGGGCCAGGTAAAGGGGTTAATTGGAGAGGAAATTCTTGCTTTGCTGTATGGGTGAGCTGTATTTTACTCCCCCTAACCCCCAGCAAATACAGTTCCCAAATTCATTCTTGTGTTGGTGAGAATTTAAATCAATCTGCCTGTTCCATCTCTTGGCCACAAATTGCTTCTGAACATAATTAGCYTTTCTACAGGTACTGGAGCCTTGTTTATTTATGTGTCAGTCCCTGGAAAGTGTGGGAATATATAAAATTTCACTCAGGCTTAGACAAAAACTCCTCCTTGACCAGAATCCTGTTACTTTCAGGGGAAGGAAGGAAAGYAAAGAATATAGAAAATAGTCAATATTCTGTATCTTTCTTATACTTTSCCCACCCTCCCCTGCCTTTTGGAAACCTGTCAGTCAGGGACCTCCTGTGCTGAAGGCTGCACCCAGGCAGTCATCCCTCCTCCCTGCCTTTCCTCACTCATTTCCCTAATTTCTTTCCATGTGCTTTGCAAAAATAGCCAACAAATAAATTCATTTCAATACCTCTGCACAGTCACTTTTTATCTCAGTGAAAGATATCTCCTTTTTTTTTAAATATAATTTTTTGTAATGTGAGGATCATCTGGCCAAGTTTCATAAACACCCCGACTGCAGAGCAGTCACCTGCTGATTCCAAAATCAGGCTAGAAATTATTTCAGAGATAATCTGCTGTTCAAAATCTCTCATTTGGCTATTGAACAGAGAAATATTTAAGCCTGAGAATGCAAAGGAAATTCCATGCTTGTGATGAAGGGCCTCCCCTGTTCCCAGGGTATCTGGATTTGCACAGGGCCCTGCCATGGGCTTTCCCAGGCTGGCCATGATCACTTCATCTTTCTTGGAACCAATTTTCCATCTTTARAACCTTCCTTTCCTTGCAGGCAGGTCATGAGGCTGGATCCATTACTGCAAGTGAGAGGTTTTATTACTGAGGTGGTAAGTGTCATGCCAATACAATAGTAATAATAAATAACTTCTCTAAAAGTGTAAAAGGGCCTGGCATTATTAATTGCATTTCAAACTCTTGCAGCGTGTGTGGATCAGGATTGAATGCAGAACAGACCAAAGGGTTTTTTTCCTTGCTTACATTTTTGCTCCTTGGAAAGAGGTGTGTTTTGTTCAGCTGAAGTGTCCTGGGTGCACTGAGCCTGCAGCAAACCTCTCCTCACCTGTGCAAGCCCCCAGCACTCCCATCAGGGCTCAGATGGGATGCAGAGATTGAGAGATGCCCCTCTGACAGGCAGGGGAGGTCTTTATTTTCCTTTTTTTCCCCTTCAACAGCAAATGCAAGTGCTCTAAATCTTCTCAGTCCTAAGCAGAGGTGGTGTCAGATATTTCAACAGGAGGCAATGCTTTTAGGTGCTTATAAAAGATTTGTGTGATTTCCTGCATCTCTCCTGCAGGCTGTCATTCACTGATCACTGTGCAGAGGGGCTCACAATGCCCCAAAAGTGACTAAAGCTCTTGGTTAAAGGCAGAAATTGGTCCCAGGTGCTGCAGGGCTCTGGCACAAAGCATTGCACGAGGCTGCCTCGTACATCTGAGCTGAGATGATCCCAGATAAGTTCACTGAGCARAAGCAGGTCACATCAGCAGGTTCAGTGTGTCCCTTGAACCTCCTGCTCCTCATTTTCTGTCCTCTGCTGTAACATTTATCTTCTTTTGATCATTTAGTAACGGGCAGTTGTTTCATTACAATGGAAATAAAAATAGTTGACACAAAAGGGTGGAGTTTTGCCCATTCAGAGTGRCAGTGAAAAGTTGCACTCCCGAGTTGGCTTGAATAGAGTGAGCATTATTAAGTGGTGACATGAAAAAGACCTCTCAAAGGAGATAATGCCTTCATCCAATTAATCCTTCCTAATGAACTTACCCTTYGGAGGTGGGCAGAACAGTTTCAGCATGAAGTTTGCTTCCTGTGATCATCTGTGCCAATAAAAGTCTTGTGAGGAAGCCAATGAAAACTGATGTGAAGGTGCCTGGAGTGAATTTATTTTGATATTTGACTTGTCAGAAAAAGAATWAAAAAAAAAGTGGTTTGTACTTTTCAACCTGATCTGCCACTGTGCTCTCTCCTGATGATCCCATTCTTTAATAACTCCTCAAATTATAATAAGGCTCCTAGGCATCTGCTTCCCTTTGAATTTGCAGCTGAGAAAATTCAGTGTTTGAAACACTTGGAAATGGAGTTCTATTTGATAACCTGTATTTCTGAGGTGGGTAACTACCYTGGTGAACACCTTGATGGTAATTTCAGTAATAGTTAAATAGAGTCTAAAAATACTCCTCTGTCTCTGCGAAATTTAGATTGAGGAAAGAATCCTTTTCCCACTATGTTCTAATGRTACTTTGCACTCAGGCACATTCTTTTATCAAAACATATTTTATTCATCAATGCACCAGGCCCTCAATTGGTTTTGTTTAATTGTGGCACTCTTTATACCACAGGCTTGGAAGTCCAACTGTGACATTTCATTGCTGCTTTTTCCTGTGCTTTGGAGAKCTCAAGGAAGAAAGTGCCAGAAAGGGGAAAAGACATGTGAAAGTTCAACCAAAGCAGAAGTTGTCAGACTGAAATCCAGAGGAAGGAAAAAGTCAGAAGGATTGTTAAGAAGATTTTWAAAATAATTTATGATGTGTTGGTTCTTTTATAAAACTGGGAGCTCCTGTTTATCTGCAGTTAGAACTGGTTCTAAAGTGGGATATCATCTCCAAATGAGGGCACCCAAAATTAACTACCTAGCTCCTACCTCTGTTTTAATAACTCATATTAATGATCTGATTTGCATCATGCCAGTGAGTATTTTTGGAGCCTTGGAAAAAGAAAACATGCCTGAAGGTTAGGATTTAAGCTGATAAACCGAAATGCCCAAATTTTAAATAYTGGCCACTACAACTTGTCCACTGCTATAAAATGATTCAGTAAAGTCATCATGAATAGCAMCTCTAAGTCTTCCCCATCTCCAATTTAACCAGCCAAAAAGAGATCTTTAATGAGGACAATGGAGCTAATAGCTGGGGAGAAATTATTTTCCAGCTGCTACACAGATCTGGGGTCATGATAAAATGAACCACTTTGAAGTTGTGCAGCCTGGTTTCATACCTCAGACAAAGAATTGGGATAATTTCTGAGCACTGCAAGCTGCTCACACTTCTCCTACTGCTTGTGGCAGGAAGGAATGGTTTTAAACTTGCACTTTGTTCTGTCTGGTAGTGGAAAAGCCAGTGTATCCAGCCCAGTGCATCCAGGTGGTGGGCACTGAWTTAATATTTCTTTTCATGTTCTGGAAGAGTGTCTCAATCAAAATGAGACTTTATGGCCTGTTTTTAATTTCACAGTCATAAAGATGAACATGCAACTTTTCCAGAGAAATAATTAGGTATCACAGAATAAAGCATGTCCTCATCAAATAATAATAACACAGTTACTTAAATGAAAAACTCTACTGGCTCCAACAGATTTTGCTGTCTATAATTTATTTCTAGATTAATGGGTATTTTGTAGTCCACCAGTCCACTCAGTATACTTAGTGTATAATAATGCTTTTCTTAGTTATTATTTCTGTTTCTATTCCATGTAGACTAAAAACTACTATACCCATTCTTTTCAATTAATGTCTTGGTATAGTTTCTTTTAAAAACATAGTTCCTGTGCTCATTTTTTTGCCATTTAGCCCTGGGGCTAAACCAGCCAATATGTATTTTTGTTTCCCTGGTGGTCCCATGGATGAGCTTGGATTAGAATGGGTGCTCATCTAAATGTAAAAGACATATAATCACCTCTAATTGCCTGAAAACTGGCAACAGGTTAATTAGTGCAGACTGTGGTGCTGGGCTGGACATGCAGGTGGTGTAGTGGCTGTGAGACCTGAACCTAAACCATCATGAGGTTCAAAACAGAAAAGGACATTTCTGCTGGTCCCAGTTTTCTGTGCTCTTTGATTTGATCTCCTGTTTTGGGGCACGTTGGGTTGTGCCTCAGAGCAGGCAGGGGGATGTGCTGCTCTTCCAGAGCAGGAGCAGGTCAGAGCAGAACATCCCCTGAGTTGGGTTTAAAAGCTCAGACATGCTYTTTGTGGCTGAGCTGATGCTTGAGTGACTCCTCTGATGGTAAAAGACACTGATGCATCAGCACCAGCCAACGCCAGAGCCATCCATTTACCCAGGGAAGTGCTGCAATAGATCAATGTTAAATGCTTATTTGTGCTYCACTGCTCCAAGGCACAGAAACTAATTACCAAAGATAAATTAGCCCTTGTGACAATGACTAAGAAATACACGTCCCAGGATAGACCACCTTGACCACAAACACACATAATTCTGCCTCTGMCGAGGAGCAGCAGAGGGTTCCAGGGCTCATCCTTCAGCCAGGGATCACTCAGAGTGGAGTGCTGCTGGCTGTGTCCCTGTGCTGCAGAGCTGCTGACCATTTACTGAGCCCCTGACTTTTCCTTTTCCCCACAGGAGTCACTCACTTGACTCCCGTGTGTCTCTGTTTGCCCAGCTGTGGATCAGCAGCAGCAATGAATAAAACACCTTATCCAGGTACCTGCAAACCTGAGTGATGGCAAACTGTCCCCAAGGGTTTTGAGTTAACACACGAGCTCATGAGCTTTGCCTTTACACCTTGGCTGCTCAGGAACTGCCARTGCCTTGCTCTGTGTCACCTGTGCAGCAGTCAGTGACAAGGGGAAAGTTTGCAGTTTTGGGTGTGATTASAAAGCTTTTCTAGCTGAAGGCCCTYGGTGTTTCTCAKGGCAGCTGTAATCAGCAAATGAGGRCTTGTCAGAGTTGCAATAGGTTTGYAATGCCACTGCTTCAGTTATCCCTCCCCTGGACCTTTGACTTCTCTCTTCCTGTCAGATTTGGTAGATCTGAATCCAAAAACATCTTCCCCTGTCTTATTCCCTTATTCTCTAACTGGAACTAATGGGCTGAGGATGGATCTCTGGGAGGCTGCAGAGCGCCTCTAAGTTTTTCCTGCAAGGAAAGCAGGAGAGAGCTGCTTCCATTTAATTTTTACCCTGAGCCCCTACAAAAGATCTTGCTGGGCTGGACTCTGCATTTTCCATGAATTGTGTGAAACCAGAGTACAAAGCCATTATGGATTCAACCCTGCTCATCATAYAAGCTCAGGGGAGACCTGCAGGAGGAATAACTTGAGTGAGGAAATCTTGGGAACACTCACAGTGCCTGGGGGAGGGCCATGTTGGTGTCACTACCTGTGGGAAGGCTCCTCTGTAAGCCAGGTTGAATGAATTGCTCTCAAATAGCTCAGAAATGACTACACCTTCCCTATCTCCATGGGAAGTACCTCTACCTGATTTATCTTAGCATTCCCCTTGCCCTTTACACCTGGTTGTATCACTGTGGCACCACAGACCCAGCTCATGCTGGAGCAGAGCAGTCCCTCACCTGTTCCCCTGTGCCATCCCAAACTGTGCTTTCAGCTCTCAAGGACATTCATTCCTCTCAGTATCATATCCTAATTCTCCTCTGTACTTAAGGTACCCCCTGGGTTTGGGGATTCACCACATTTTTATCACCACAATCTTCCTTTTCTTCCAAGATCATTAATAGGAATATTAAGCTGTGTGACTGACCCTTGAGGAAGACCCTAGAAAATGCTTCCAGGTCTGGTGCTTCTCTGAGCACTCCTTGTTGCTGGACCCCAGGTATAATTAAGAGGACTAACCTGTATTTTTTATAGCTCTGTTTTAGCAAGCTAATATTTTCTAAACGTGAAAATCCTGATTGCTGCCTGAGAAAGTGAAGCATCACTTCTGTCTCTGTGCCATCCTCTCTCCACGGGCTTCCCAGCCAGCAGAGCAAGGCACTGATGAAGTTTCTGCAGCCAGACCTGGGGTGGACACATCAGCTCTGGCTCCCAGGTGTGAGGACACTGCCCCTGTCTCTGCCAACCATCAGGAAAGGATTGGCTCCAGCTCTTAGCCCGGATGGATTTTAYAGCACCTCGTCAAGCTCTGCTTTGCAAGCCTGGAGGCACAAACGCGAAGGTTACACCCGGGTGGGGCTGTACCCACTCCAGCAAAGCCTCCTGGCCCTGTSTGTGCTGTCGCAGGTAGGTTCCCATCATTTTGGTTTCCAGCAGCAGAGGTCAGCATTGCCCTGCTGATGGACGGCCACATTCCCACCTGCAGGGAACAGCAAAACATCACAAAATCACTTTTCATCCGTCCTTGCTCTTTTTTTGTGCTGGGTTGTGTCTCTGAGCTCCAGCAGCTCCTGGAGGGACAGGTGACCAGGCTGTGTCTCCTGGGAAATGCCAGGAGAGGCTGCGGGATGGCCTTGCACTGGCCATGGGCTGCTCAAGGGGACAGCAGAGATAAACTCAGGTGCTTTCATGGCACCTGTGGGACASCTGTGCCCTCACAGCTGCAGCAGGAGAGAGGCTGATATCCCCAAACATYCCCAGACATGGACAGGCAATGGAGCCTGGGGGCCTTGGCCATGGATCTGATGTTCCCTGTTCRTATCAGCACTGCCTTTTGTCTGAGTGATYTATGTCTKGTTAAATGGCTGAGGGATGTTATAAGCATGTGACTCAACTGGTATTGCATATTGATAATTATAGCACTTCTAAACAACCTACAGGACACTCTAGTCAGTCTGTTAAATAATTGCTCATTCTTTGTAAACATCCTTTTGACACAAGGTGGGTCCAGCAGAGGAAACAGAAATGTGAGCCAATCCTCCAGGGATCTATCTGATGCCTAATTGCTGTGCTATTCCCTAACATTTTTCCTGAGCTGGGAAATTCWTCTTTCTGACTAGGAGTAATCTTTATTTTGAAGTTTTTGGGGTTTTTACCTGCATATTGAGTGATTGAGCCAGGCAGTTTCCAATCCATGTGTTCTGGCCCGTGCTGAAGTTACACCACCCTTGACACACAAGGAAAATAAAGCACACCAAGAAGCCAGCAGCTGTGCAAGTCAAACTGGTTGTCTCAGTGTGGTTGTCAGCTAAAATCCCAATCTAATAATAAACCCTGGGAGCTGTTGACAGGAGTAGTTTCCATGCTGTCACTGTGTGCCTCCACTCGGAGCAGGGGAATGGCACAGAGCAAAGCTGTCCCCAGCAGCCTGAGTGGCCTGTGGGGACAGTGCTGGCAGCCCTGCAAAGCAAAGTGGCTTTGATGTCTCCACGGAGGGACAAGGTGCTGATCAGCCTTTAGTCTGGGTTGAGGGAAGTGGCTTCTCTCTTTCCCTTTGCACTCCAGGAAGTACAGAATTTTAGGAGATAAATTTGGGCTGAATGCCAAACAAAAATAAACAGTTTGGAGGCTGGGTTTGGTGTATCCTGGTAATGACAAGGAAAYTCAGGTGCAGTGGTAAACCTAGTGAGCTTGGCCTTCAGCACTGGTTATCAAACTGAAGATCAACATGAAATAACCTCAAACACTGGTGTGATGTGAGAGACTTTGTGGGATTGTACAAGGGAGGCAGCCTAGGGAGCCCAGGACTGACCTCTGTTAGAGGAATGAACCCTTATTGCCATTCCCTCAGTGTCCCTCAGGCATTTATTGAATCTCATACATTTCTGTGCTTTCTTAAAATTTCCATCTCTTGCAGATGATTGCAATGAAAATTCTGTATTAGATCCCAGATGAGAAGTACACCAGTGGGGCAAGGATTACCACAGCAGCTTTGGTCTTGAGACATTTGGACGTGGTGCCACATGGAGATGAAGAACTCCCTGTGTGGTGGGAGCAGCCCACCTCTCCACCCTGCAGCTTGAGAGGTATTTTCTATTGAGTTCATAAAAGAAACACCACACAGGATCCCCTGGCTGTGGCAATAGATTCAATCAGTCTCAGTCCATTAGCTTAACTAATCAATAGCTGTAAGTGCCATAATGCTGTCTCCTACTTCATCACAAAAGCTGAAAACTTACAGGAGGCCACRTGTAATTACGGGCACTCTCTCCATTAACTCCAGGAAAATTAAACAGCCAATATTTGGGTGTCTGGCAGGTTACTTCTCTCAGGAAAGCTGGCAGATCCAACTCAAAGAGCTGATTAATGGGGGGGAAAAAAGGCACATTTTTATTAATGCTTTTCATGATGTTATCATGTCACTGTGCCCCCAGCAGCTCAGGATGTGTTTTGGATGCCACACCTGCATCTCCCCAGCTGCACTTGGTGTTGCTGGCCTCAGCTGCAGGGACCTGAGRCAGAGATGTGCCCCTGGTTTGGAATGACTGAAAAAGATCCCACTCCCTTGCTCTGGAGTGAGAAAATCTTTAGTGAAAATTGAAAGAAATAACACCAAGGGGGAAAAAATCCCATGATTATTAATTGTGTAATTAATAGTAATTAATTTTAAAAAGTAAACAACAGCAATAATAATCCTCTTCACAACTTTTTTTTGCTTAGTCCCATGCTGTAAATCCTCTGTCTGGAAAAAAGGTGGTTCCAAAATTTTATATTAAGGTCCCTTTGAGGCAGATGTCTGCCTCTGGGAAGCCAAAATTGGACCACGTTTGCATTTTGTGCCTGAAGGCTGGACCTTTAACCCTGCATTACCAGCAGCATTCCAGAGCCAGGGGGTACATCCTCWGCCCAGGTCCCTCCACTGGGCTCTGAGTTGCAAAACTCATTAACCATAGCAAGACTGAGTTTTTTCAATTATTTTTGCCACTGTAACCAATTCCAGTTCTCTTTGCCTTTTCACGTACTGTGCCCATCCTTGTGCATCCTAATTTGAAAGGTGTTCCCTGCTGCCTTCCCCCACTCTTCCCAGTTCCCTTGGAATCTGGCTGTGACTGCAGCAGGGAGAGAAGCACCCAGAGCACGGCCAGGAGSTGACTCCTATCACTGAAATCAGGAGCAAATCCTGAAGTGGCTTCTCTTATCATCATCAGCTTCGCCAGGGGTTGTCAGAGCAGAGACRAAATCAAACCCAAGTGCAACACCAAATATGATCTGCAGAGCAGGCTCATGCCAGGGCAGAGATTGCAAAGAGGATTCCTGCYCAATAAAAGCATGAATGCACCCATGTATAAAGAAACTCAGAGGCTTTTGTCTGTGGGAAGATGAGAGGTGAGTGGGGATCAAAATAACAAGATGGCAATGTAGCTTTCTAATAACAGCCTGATGCCTTTAGAGTAGCTGGTCCCAGGTTTATTTAATCAGGAAAATAGCTGGGAGTTTAAATAACTTGCAATATAAAGCCTGCAYAAAGGAGAGAGTGAGCAGGCTGGGTTGGATGTGTCTGTATCTTGTGAGAGGATGTGAATTTGAAAGAAGCAGTGACACTTGGAAACTGCCTACAATGGCACCAGCTGGATTGAGGGGAGAGATAGAAATGGTATTAAAAAAAAAAAATTATTTCCAGCAGCAGTTGCAGGCCTACAGGGCAGAAAGGGAAGGGAGAGCAGGGATCATGGAAAGAGATAAGGAGAGCAGGTGAAGACACCACATCAGGAATGGCAATTGCTGGGGCTGTAGCAGGGGAAGGAGCTCAAAGGATGCAATGACTGAGCTGCCTCCTTGCAGGTCCAGTGCAAGCTGACAGCCAGGCTCCCTGCAGGCATCCCCCACTGCCCCTTCCATCCCACACAGCTCCCCAGGCATCCCCCACTGCCCCTTCCATCCCACAGAGCTCCCTGCAGGCATCCCCCACTGCCCCTTCCATCCCACAGAGCTCCCTGCAGGCATCCCCCACTGCCCCTTCCATCCCACACTCTGCCTTCCAAAACATTCCTCCTCAGACACAACTGCTCACATCTGGCTTCAGAGCAAATAAAGACGCCTTCAGTGTGAGGCTTGAGGAGACAGCTGCCATTTCTTTGGGAATGGCTTTTCACAGAGAGGGGGAAACGCACAGCACTTCAAGGGAAGCTTCAGGATGGCCTTTTCAGCTGAAGCACAAATGGACTCTGCAGGCAGGAGCTTCCAGTCAAGGCTCCTGTTGGCTTCAAATTAAGTTGTAATTTAAAAAAAAATACTCAAATGACAGCACTACCCATGAAAAGCTCTTGTACATTTTCACTTGAGCAATGCTATAGCACTGTGTCAAGGGCTGGTGCATGATCCATGTACCTTCCACTGATAAGTACTAGCAAGGAAGCAGTGCTTTTGTACTGATATTTCACTGTGAAATCCCACATTTGCAACGTCTTTTGGCAGTAGGTGGTACGCTCAGCTCCAAAATTAATATATAAGTTCAAACTGTAGTAAAAAAAAGCAGYATAAATTAAAGCATGGCTGTGTTCAAAGCCAAGCTTCAGCATAGCTTTGGAGAGCAACTTTGTGCATCAGCAGGTGGTGATAAAGCAAGGGGGAATGGTTTTAAACTAAAAGAGGGCAGGCTTAGATGAGATGTTAGGAAGGAATTATTTCCTGTGAGGGTGGGGAGGCCCTGGCACAGAGAAGCTGTGGCTGCCCCATCCCTGGAAGTGTCCAGGACCAGGCTGGATGGGGCTTGGAGCAGCCTGGGATAGTGGAAGGTGTCCCTGTCCATGGCAGGGGGYTGGAACAAGATGCCTTTAAGGTCCCTTCTATCTCAAACCATTCTGTGATTCTCTGGCCATGCCAGACCCTGATGGGTTGCAGACATCTCACTTCCCACCTGCAATGGCAGAGTCCCAGGGTCTAACTGCAGGTGACAGGAGTTGATCACAACATCTGGCATTAAAAAAAAAAAAAAAAAAAAAAAAGGTGGAATAATTGTTAATAGCAGTTTGCAAAACTGTCAGCCTATTTCTGTGGTCCTGCCTGCAGTGTGTTTTGTGGCTGTGAGTTGCACAGTGCCATTAAAGCTCATTTTGCTGGGTGTGCTTGCTGAGGATGAAGGGCTGGAGATGCCAAGGTCAGGGCAGAGCAGCCCCCCCTGGCCAGCCATGCTGCTTGCAGGATCACTYGATCTTTATTTTTCTTATTCCTCCACCTCTGACCCATTGTTAGGCCTGGGAGAAATAAGAACAGCATGAGCTGAGCTTCACCTCCCATCTGTGCCCCAAGGGGAGGGGAGGGCTGGGACCACACAGTTTCCCTGAGAACAYCCAGGGCTGCTGAGCCCTCTTCCCACACAGGCACTCCTAAAKCTCACTGGGCCTCTCTTTCCACAGAGATTCCCATCAGTAACCTGTGAGAACATCCCACCATTGGCACTAAGTGGGCAGAAGGGGCGAAAACTTGTGGTTTGTACAGAGAAAAATAAGAAAAAAGGGCAAAGAAGAAAAGGGAGAGGCAAGTGACTGGTGTGGAGGTGCTGGGTGCAAAGCCCCATTTCCAGGGTGCTGTCTTCTGTCCCAGGAAGCAGAATCTCTTCAGAAAAAGCAATAGGGAGCATTTTAGAGATCAGGGTTGCCATGGCAATTTGATGCCCAAAGAGGTGCAGGGGCTCTGCACTCCACAGACACCAGGGGTGCCACCCCTGTGCTGGCACAGCCAGCTCCCATCCAGCCTGAAAGGAATAAATTTTGTCTAAAGGATACTCTTCACCAGGTCAGGGTAATTCACACGTGGGGTTTTGGCATGAGTGGTGCCTTCCAAACATCTGAAGTGTTCCTAATACAGACAACTTCATGCAAAGATTTTGGTGATGAGAGTTGTAAGCAGCTGCTGCCATTGGAGGGGAGTGAGTGTGCCTAAACCCTTTCCAAAGCTTCACATCAGTCCCCACAGGAAGGGATGTGAAGGGCATGAAAATGTTACACTTCAAGCAGAGAGATTTAGGAGGCATGTGAGCCACGCCAAGGAGTTCCAGGAGGAATATTCAGTTGTCAGATGATGCTGTGACAGCAGGCACTGCACTGCCATGTCAGAGCAGGGCACAGACACACATCAGTGCCATGTGCTCAGGGGGATGATGCCTGCCCAAACACAGCCTAGAAGAAAGCCCTTCTAATTCTGGTTGATTGCTTTTCAAGTGTGGCTTGTTCAGATCTTCTTTGTCACRCTGGCTCTTGAGGGAACAGCCAGAGGAGGAGGAAAAGGGAAATCAGTAATGTGGGGAAGGTGCCAGTGGGAAGTGGATGTTGCACAAATRTAGGAAAGACAGTGATCTTTTGAGCCAGGAGTATTTGTTTTGGAACAAAYAACTATTGCTGTTACAAGTGAAAATTAATTAAAACACAAGCAGGAATTAAGAGCTGCATGACTTCTGTCTCACTTCATGCTTTTATCATCCATGGGTCTGAGTCAGCCCAGGGGCAGCCCCTCATGCCAGTGCCTGAAAAAACAATGCCCAAGCTGTTATTTTTCATTTATAGGGAGTTGGATATTTCTATCAGTTCTCTCCTCATATCACTGCATCTTCAAAAGAGAAAATAATTATTCCCATATATGAGTAAAATGCCTAAGAACTGGGGTTTTTTTTCATAATGAATGGTTATTGCTTCCTAAAATGTGTAGAAAACCTGAATCAGCAGCAAAAGTGGCACACGAAAAAGCCCTCTCCTCTTCCCTGGCATAACTCTGCTTTCCCATAATATCAATAACCTGAGCCAGGTCTTTGCTGAGTCCTTCATGCTTCTCCAGCACAGAAAAAAGGTTTCTTGGCAGAGATTGCAGTCCCCAGGAAAAAATGAGCTGCACTCAGGGGTAGCAAGAAGTTGGGGGGTTTGTGTCTTATCCAAAGCTGCTTGTGGCTTCCCAGGACAAGAGCAGCACATTCTGGATGATTTCCAGCAGCATCTCCTTCTACCAGCTCCTTTGGTGTGGAGCAGCTGTTGGTGAAGGTGTGACCATCCCTGACCACCTCCAAAACCAGGCACAGTATTGAAATCCCCTTACCAATTTTTTTTTTATTCAAATTGAATTTCTTTCTGAGATCAATTCAATTAAGAATTTCAGTTTCAAATTGCTAATTGAATGTTCTAATATTTTGGGGTTTTTTTCAGTCTGGGAATAGAGCACTGATTTGTTTCACTAATTGCAAGCCAGAAATTTGGAGTGCTCCATAATGAGATATTTCCCAAACAATTTTTGGTTCAATTAACTTCAGGAACGGGAAAAGCAAAATTATTTTAACTAAGGATCATGTTTGTAAAAATTTAATCTGTTCCTCAGATGTACTGGGGAAGATAAAAAGACACATTTGTTGAACAAATGGTTTCTCAGCAGCCACATTTAGGTTTTGCCTCTTGYAGTTTCTCAGTGCATCATGACAACAAAAAGCGGAATACAGCCAGGTATTAATTTTTTGCTCTTTTCCCACTATTTTTCTTTTATTATTGTSTGTYTGAAAAGCATTTGGATAATKTCCTTAACAAGATGCTTTAACTTGAAGTGGTCAGGCAGTTGGATTAGATCATCATTGTAGGGTCCTTTCAAATGAAATATTTTCTTCTCCTCTTCCCATCCCAGTSTGTGGGTGGGAACAACCTACAGGAACGAACTAATTGCAGTGAGAGAGGTTGAGGAGCTGCACCCCTCTGATGTGAAGAGCTCTGTCAGCCCAAAACGTGAAAGGCCCAGTTTTAAGGTGATGTGCTGTGCTGGGTTTGGGGAGGGACAGCAAATCCTTACCCAGATCATATGGGGAACTCATGGGGTGCAGCTGTGGGGGACAGCACTGCACCCACCCAGGCTGCTGTGGGGGACAGCACTGCACCCACCCAGGCTGCTGTGGGTGCCAAGCCCAGCCCAAAGCTGTGCTGATGATGGGGCTGGTTCAGACACAGACCCAGGGCAGAGACAGCCATGCTCAGCTCCCCCAGGGCACCCCCATTGGTAAGGGCAGCTCTAAGGAGCTGCAGGAGGGAGGGGAGGCTGTGGCCAGGCCCCTCTCCCCCCTCCCAGGGAAGTCTGCACCCGTGGCCACGTATGTGTGCATGCAAAGCGTTGGAAATTTCCATTTTAATAAAAGTAACCTTGGAGGAGCATGAGCAATAACCTGTCTGTTCTTTGGCACTGACAGTTCAGTTGTCCTGAGAAATGAGATTTTGCCGGCCCAGCGCAGCGCTCTCGTTATCAAGCCCAGCTTACATCAGCTGCTTTATTAGGAGACAGCAGAAATAATTCCTCAGACATTAAGCAACGTCTCGCTTCTGCTTTTATCAGGCTGCCCGTGGCTGATTACATCAGATCCAGAGGTAAGCCMAATAAACTCCTGCATCTTTGGGCTCAGATATTTGGTCCATGTACAGATGCTTTCAAATCTGGTTGCAGGGTAGAAATTACATAGTTCTTGTGCAGCCTTTCCCACTCCTTCTGCCTTCCCAGTTTCCTAGAGCTGACCCACGCACTCTGTAGTCCTGTGTTGTATTAAGGCAAGGGGGACATTACACATGGATCCATGTCTTGAGCTTAGCTTTTCTCAGCTGTGCCTCCAGCCTCTGGTCCCTGCTCCAAAGGGATGSATCTTCCCCCAGGGGAGGGTCACTGCAGCCATTCAGGTGAGGGATGGTCTATTCCAGCACTCCCATCCCTTCTGAGATAAAACCAACATTGCACAGCTTTAATCTCCTGTCTTCACATGTAGGCAGCAGCCAGTCCAAATACCCTGCTTGGTTTTTGCTAACTTAGGACTTTTCATTTCTGAAAGCATCAAGAGATTCCACCAGTCACCACAGCTCTTAGAAATCGTCAGTGGATATTTTTTTCTGCTGTTTCTACTTCTGCCACTAGTATTGAGGCTGTTGGAGCTTGTGAATCAGCACAGCCTACAGGAAATCCTGTGCTGCTGCTGGACATGTCTGGTGGGCATTTTGGGAGCCTGGAGCAGGGCATGATCCCCTCTCCCTTTCCTCCACCAAGGTCTGTCTCTCAGCATCACTTGGAGCATGCCTGGAGGAAAAGATTTCAGTGATTCATTTGGACCAAGACAATGACTTTTAACTCAGTTCTCTTTCTTCCCAGAGTACAAATTTTCAGCCCAAACCCACAYAGATGTATTTCAGAGAAGGAAATAATCAGCAGGTGTTGGCTGCTCCCAGCTCTTGACTCACCCAAGGAGCCATTGACAAYTATTTGTGTCCTTGCCAGGTTCCCAGGGGACTTGTCTTACTCACAACTTTGTATTTTAGCATTATTCTACCTCACAATTGGCCAGGTATCTGCAGAGCTGTGAAATGTCCCTTGAGCTGCCACGACAGAGAGATATTAATATGTAATAGTGATTATTGCCCAAGTATTAATGCCCTCAAGGCTTGTAGGATTTCCTTCCAAAAACTCAGCCTCCTGCTATCTAGGACAGTGCTGTACACAGGGTAGATTGGGACAGGAAGGTGATTTTTCATAAATAAATATTAAGAATCTGTGGCTGCCCCATCCCTGGAAGGGCTCGAGGCCAGGCTGGAAGGGGCTTGGAGCAGCCTGGTCTAATGGAAAGTGTCCCTGCCCATGGCAGGGTTTAGGATGAAATGATCTTTAAGGTCCCTTCTAACACAGCYACTCTATGATTCTGTGATGGTCCTGTAATGTCAAATAGTGTACAAACACCTTAATGAACACTGAAATGGCTGGGATTTCACTTAAATCTCACCAAATGTGTCCCCAGGGGAAATTAAAGAAGCAAATTAACAGCAGCATCTTTTATTTTCATAATGCACTTAAAAGCACCAGATGCATATAATCTTTATTTTTGGCTCTCTRAACTTGGGCTTACATATTAAATGGCAACTGGCACTTGGAAAAGCCATCCTTAATGCTCTGCAGAGGGAAAATAGTGTGGGCCAGATGCACTGAGTTTATTTTCTTCTGACCAGCTTGCACAGCTTTGGTGATWCCAATTAGTACAGATTTCTAGAAGTGCAGAGAAAGCCAAACACCACTGACCTTGCTGTTCAGCTRTGTTTGAACAGCTTATCACCAGTACAGAGCCAGGACAGGGTTCCCTGGGTGGGAACATGTCCCTGGAAGGGACATTTGTTGGGACACTGCAAGCCAGTAGGAGCAGGCTTGGTTTGTGGCTGATGGGGCACTTAAGGGTTCATTTTCCTCAAAACACCCCTTGRAAAGAAAGCCATAGAATTAGAGAACCACAGAATGTTTTGGGTTCAAAAGGACCTGAAAGATCACCTAGTTATAACCTTCCTGCCATGGGCAAGCAAGTCATGAGTGTTGATTTGAAAGGGCAAAACTGCTGCTGGTCTCCCCATTCTGCCTGTGTGGATTTGGCATCACCCTTTGGAGCACAGAATAATAAAATATGGTGGGTACTAAACATTGTGGCATTGCTGRTCCTTGGTGAAGTGCTTTGTATCTCATTCCCTCAGACTGGTGAGGAAATGGTGCTGTGAACAGAGAGAGAAAGAATTGCAGTGGGTGTTGCCTTCACACACACAGTGGTTCTGGCTGAACAATTTTAACTGTTGATATGAAAWCTTCATTTGAGTAAACTCTCAGCTAAATGTCAAGCTRCAGCCATTCTCCCTGTAACTGTGCCATTGAAAGCAATGTTATTCATATTACTGGTATTATTTTATATGGCTTTTGTCACGTGAACAGCTCATTTCTCCTTGAACAGTTCATTTCTCTGTCTAACTCCAGAGGGAAAACTTCTTCATTTAACTTAAAAACATTCCTTCTTGCTAAACATGGGGAAGCAAAGAATAATTTGAGGCACACGCAGGGCAAATGTGTGGTGTCCTGAACACCAAATCACAATGTGATAGCAGACACAGGTCAATGTTCTTTGGGATAAAACAGCTCCTAACAGGGCTGCAGAGGGTGCACASAACTTGGAAAGTGCTTCCCATTGCTTAATCTCTGGAAAGTAAGGGATAAGAAGAATATCTGCTGGCAAGAAAACCATGGAAAAAAGCAAAGTTATCTATAATGGAAGGGCTCTATGGGCAAACTGCAGATGATGCTGCCCATCTCCACATGCCACACACTGAGACAATTATTTCCAGTTTGCCAGGAGCTGCATGTTCTGTGTTCCCCTGGCAGGGCTTCATTTGTCACCCTTACTCCGATTAGGGCAGAACTCTGTGTCTGGATGTCCCCACGGCAGCGTGGCCATGCCAGGAGTGTCCTGGGGGAGAGGGTGGACGTGAGTATGGCGGGGTCGGAGCTGTCCCTGTGCCTGTCCGGGCAGCTGCTGCCGTATGAGGTTACAGCTCCTTCCCCGGGCAGCAGAACCCGGCCCGTGACGCGGCCCGGGGGTGGGACAGCAGCCGGCAATGGGGCTGCATGGGGACGTGGCTGCACACACCGGGCTGGGAGCACATCCCAGGGGCTCAGCAGCATCACTCGCACGTCCCTGAGGGGCACGGAACAGCGCAGGTAAGTGCGGAGCAAGTGCCGATGGAGCGGATGCCCTCCGAGAGCGATCCCGCTGTCGCTGGCGCGATCCTGCGCTGATAAACCCAAACTCCCTCTGGAGACAGCTCTGGCCACGCTCACTTTGTTTGCTGGCTTCATGGGGAGGGCACAAAAGGTTTTATGGTGAATTTAAAGCAGGTTTCACTCTGCCGGTGCTGGCGCAAAGCAGGGACGGATCAAGTAACAGCAACACAAACAGTGTCTGCTTTCAAAACTCCTCAATGTTTTYAGGGAGCCACGGTTAAGTTTTGATTATCACTGAAGGGAATGTGCCCGAGCGAACATTATCACCTTACAAGTTTCTATCAGCTYAATTCAGAAAACAATCCCTYCCTTCCTTCTCTTTATTCATTTTTAAAGTTAACTGTCCGCAATTCAAACAGCAAAAAAACACAGAATTAAATAAATGGGGCAAATTCCAGCGGCCAAARGAGTAATGAAAGAAATGAGACAAATTCCTTGAACTGCACCCAACATGAAAAYGAATCTCGGCTGCTCATTAGAGACTGCTGAGCAGGGGATGTTGGCAAATTAAATCATGGGAAGTAGAGGGAGGCACAGAAAAAAGGGTCGATTATCTAAATCTCCTCTTACAAACTGCAAAATAKTTTTTCAAGATTGAAGGTAGTAAAAATATATTAGTGGCAAACAGCAAAGGCTCCTTCTGCACTTAAAATAAAAAGCAAGGGGTAAGGCATAGCAAAGGAATGTGTAAACACAGAATACACCATTGTGTTTTCAGGGTGGATTAGYASTGWGTAATTCTTAYCCGAGGTACATCCAGGAGTTTTCTTCCTTACTATCTCTGGAAAAATTCCCACTTGGATTCCCCAGGTTAATYCAGATGTTGTTGGGTGTTTGAGCACTGCTCATCTGGGTCAAGGAGGGGTTGTCAGTCAGAGGCTGACAAAGTTTTCAAAGCTCTCCCATCTACTTGTTGCCAGTGTTGTATCAGCTTGTTTTTCATTAGTGCTCTTTAAAACGCTCAGTTTTGCTGGTTTTTTTTTTCACTTGAAAGTATCCTTGCTGTCTGAGAAGGTGGGGGGCAGGGAGTTCACCAGAGCCAGTCTGCCTTGGAGGCAGTATGGGTGGGAAATCAACCTTGGGACCTGCTCCAGAGGTCACCACTGGTCTTTGGGACTGCTCCAAGGASAGCAATTATCAGGCATTGCTAATTGATTATGAATTCYCAGCCATTGCCAATGGCTCTGGTASCAGCAGATGCTGGAGGAGGTGAATTATCAGCAAGCTTCACCATGCCCCTTCCTGCAGGAACCTTTGGGATGTGAGGAGATTTGGCCCATGGGCTGCAAAACCAAAACATGCCACAACTTGGATGTTACCTTTGTTAYAGGCAGGGAAGGAAAATGGGCAAAGCCAAGCAGCTGATGTTGTCACTGGGAAGGGGGCAGGAGAGGGAGCTGGGCAGCTGCTCAGCATGGCTGTCCCTAGAAAGTGTCCTCCATGCAGCAGAAAGGAAATAAGATGATGGTCAGGCAATGTGGGTATATCAGGAAGAATTTGTTCCAAGCTCACCTTTCTGCTGGCGCACAGGGGAGAAGGAGATGGCACCATTGTGTGTGACATTCTCATAAACAAGTGAGGAAGGTGTGGCCTTGATGAGACAGGTATTGGGTGGGTGGAAAAGTGGTTGCACAGTTAGAAAATTTATCAGAAGTTCACTGCCAGAAAGGGAGGTGATGGCAAATATGGACCCGAGCCTGTTGCTTTTGTTTCTGTTTTGAGACTGTTATTTGATGTGCAGCTGGGAGGGACTTGAGCACAACTGAGGCCAGATTCATAATTGAAAGGGATGAGAGAAGCAGTCTGGAAAAAGCCCATGGTTGGAATTCCAGTGGCCATGCTGGTGAGTGAAGGCAGCGGGTGCAGGCTCTCAGTGGRGCCAGGGAAGCCAGCAYGTAGGAGGGTTTTGTSCTGCACTTCAGCATCAATGGGGCTYGGCTGGAGACAGTCCAAAGGGAACTGTAAGAATAACAAGAGGTGGCTGGGATGTAAGCCCTGCAGGAAAGCCAGAGGGGATGGTAAGAGACATAGGGCTGGTGAGGAGGGAGAGAGTTCCCCCTTCTCCTTGCCAGGTAGGACAAGATGTGATGAACTTAAACTTCAGTTTAAGAAAGGATAAAGACATCTCTGTGCACTTTTTAAGGTACAGCCTGAMACTTCCTTGGTAACACGCTTTGCCTTCCCACTCCTGATTCCCTGTAAGCCTCGTTTAACACAACATCTACTCCAGTAACTCACGTGGCTTTGGTGAATTAGCRACTTAACCCATGGGAATTGTACCATTATCTCCAGAAGAACTAGAAAAATAGAGTGCATTTATGAGGTTTTTATTGTTTTCACCCCACCATCAGCATTCCCTTTAAGAACATCTAAAGTTTAAAAAAACAGATAGAGACATCTGCCAGTGTCTCTGGAGATGAGTGTTGCACTTCCTTCCAATCCAGACCCAGCCTTTGGAGCCTCTCCATGGCTTCACAAAAGAGTGGAATTTTTTTTTTTTTTCTTCTTTTGAGAACCATCTAAAGAYCCTTTCACTGCGTTTAAACAGAGCCCTGTGTCAGCACAGTTAAAAAATGCTGGCACTTGCCCTGCACAGATTAAAGGTGATAAATTACCCTTTGCTGCTCGGACCCCGTTTAAGGCTTCTCTTGCCAGGTTGTGCAACACTCCGAGGCAGCGGCAGGGCCGGGGACGTGGAGCAAAGTCCGGGTGCAGTTTGGATTCTCCTCTCCAGCGCTTTTCATTCTTTCTCCAGCCCTGAGAGAAGAGCTGCGGGGAGCAGCCCGTGCCCTCCTGCAGCCTCCCGGCGCCCAGCATGGCATCCCCCATGAGGAGTTTGCCGGCCCATCCCGACAAATACCTGCAGTCATTCCGCCTCTTCCTGGAGAGGTCCACCGAGCACCAGAGCATGCAGGAGTTCGTGGAGAGGCAGCTGCCGGACGTGATAGCGAGGTAACAGCGGGGTGACCCCGCCGGCCTGAAGGACAGCCACGGTCCCCACGGTGCTGCTGGCCCCGGGGGCTGCCTGTGGGAGGCAGATTGCAGCTCCCTGCCCCGCCTGGCCGCCCCTGATAGCGCTTGGCTGCAGATTCCGCTCGCACTCRCAGATGGGGATGGTGGCTCTCCGGGACGGAGGCTGCCCAGCGAGCAGGAGATAAGGCTGCATTGTTTTCCCTTCACACAAACACGGCTAGCCCCGAATGAGCTCTGAAATGCAGCAACAGATACTACATCCTAGCGTCAAACTTGATTGAAAGCAGCTTTTTWAAAAAAGGAATCTTTTCAGGTAGTATTTAGGACGGCTGGATCGTGCTCCTGCTCTGCCTGCCAGCGTGTGTCCTTGGCTGGAGCCCTCGCTTTGCAGGCTGGCTTGGGAGCAGGCAGCCAGCATCAAATCCTGGCTCTGGAGACTCTTTTCAGGTTTCATGGCTCTGCCAAGGCCTCACTCTGGGATTTCAGTCTGGGATTTCACTGTCCCCTCTCCCTCCCCATTTTGCATAGTGCAAAACTTCTACAAATAATTTTGAAGCTGCTGCTCCAGCCGCAGAGTGCTCTCTGTTCCTCTGGGCACAGACACGGGGAAGGCGTGAACCTGCTTCTGTTCCCTCGTAACAAAAGCAAAATGCCACCTCTACAAATGGCCAAAATAATTGGAAATCAYGAATATCCAAAGGGAAGAGTTTTGAATCTGATCCATCCTGCCCACTTGCAGGTGTGCCTCTGTACACAACATTACATTTGGGTTTTGCCCTGCAAATTTTAGTCTTCATGGGATCCCCAGTGTCTCACGTCATGCATGGAACCCTCTCTACTGGGCAGCTCTCCTAAAATGTAYAAATAATGTTTTTCAGTATTGGGAATGGGAAGTCTACAATCAATGTTCT